>BPVZ01000095.1:957188-970821 GCA_020521535.1 Rubroshorea leprosula
TTCCTTTAGCTAAGTCTTCCTTGCCTTCTGTCGGTGCATCCTCTCCATAATTCTTAAGTTCTTCCATAACTTAATTGTCTGATTTCTCCTACATTGCACTTCTTCTTCTGTTAGCTGTTGAGTCTCAACTTTAATATCCAATTGATCTATAATCTCCCATGCCTTCTTAGTTTGGTCTTCCACTCCATGGACAAAGCCTCTGCTCCATTGTTTCATTGCCTTGTTCAAGGTTTTCATCTTTTCTTAGTTGGAAGCTTCTCCATGCGCTGATCCTTATTGAATTCAACATCTCCTCCACCATTTGCTTAAAACCTGGTTGCTCAAGCCTTGCATCAAAAACTCTAAATGGCTGTGGACCCCAATCCCTTATCTGGTTCTTTAGTAAAATAGGGCTGTGATCTAAAATTATGCGTTTCAACCCCCATTGTTTACATTCCTTCCAATTTGACAACCATTCTTTAGAGACCAGGATCCGATCTAATCTGCTCATTGATGACCCATTTGGATGATACCAAGTAAATTTCCTTCCAATTAAAAGGAGATCAAGCAAACCAGACCCCTCCATGAATTCGTTGAATTCCCGCATCTCCCTAACACTCCCTCCACCACCTTTGCTCTCATGTGTTCCTAGAATAGCGTTAAAGTCACCTACCATGTACCAGTTACCTCTATTTTCCTGTATCAAGTGTTTGAGCTCCTCCCATAAAGCTCTCTTTCCCATCATATTAGGTAATTAAAAATATAATATAAATTCAAAATAATTTCATTGATTAAATAAAGATTTGGAATGTTTTGGATTGTTGAAAATGCAGGAGACTGGTGGAAAGAAGATATAATTGTTGGGAAGAATGGGGTGTCACCTGAGCACAGCGGAAACAAAAGCAACACCAAAATCTTTCCCAATCTATTTGAAATTATTAGGAGCAAGCTAAATTGAGTCCAAATAAATTATGGCAGCAGTTAAAAATATGCAGAGCCGTAAAAATAACCAAGGCAAAGCAACCACACAAGAGACACAATATTTTACGTGGAAAACCTCAAAAATAGGTAAAAACCACAGGACATCCAGTCCACAAAAACAGTTCTACTATAATAAAAGTGAGTACACAATATCCTCTTTCAAAAGGGCACAAAAACAGCACCAAATAAGAGGAACAATAGGCCACAAACCAACAAAGTAAAAGGGACCACAAGAAAACAGAGCACCAAAATACGAGTTACTGTTCAAGACACAAGAACTAAACCTATAGAGCTCCAAACGAAAAACTGACCGTTTAGATTGTAGATCAGAGTCTTGTGAAGCCCCAGACCAAATTTCAACTCAATCCAATGGTGAACTTCTGCGGTTCAAACAAAGTTGCAAAACTGCGCACTGTACCAAATCTCCAGAATTCTCCCCTACTTTCTTGCCCTTTCTGCCGGCTGGTCCACTCACGTGTTCTCCACTTTCTGCTGTCCAAATCAGACTCCTTTCTTTGTCTTAAAGGGCTGCAAAATGTGGCTTCAAGTGGGCTTAACAAGTGTGGGCTTAGTCTACAAATATTGGCCATTTCTCCACATGGAAAGGATAGGCCTAACCCAACAATAATGGAGTTATACCAAATTCTTGAACGAAACGGTGATGCCACCCAATTCAATTCGGAGGCCTTCCTCATCAATGGCCAGCCTGGTGATCTTTATCCCTGCTCCAAATCAGGTGAAACTCTTTACCTTTTAGTAAGACTGGGTGTTGTTGCACATGGTGTTGTTGCCATGCATCAAGTACATGAAAAGGCTTAGGACCCTAATCTATATTTCTTGACTTCAAAATGATTGTTGAATGATATGAAATTGATCTTTGAATGCCAACTTTAGTCCAATCTCTATCGAGTAAACTCATTTTGTAGATAGCAAAAACCTGTCAAGCCTACTCATTGAAGTTCCATCGATTTATACCAGGTAAACTTCCTATTCCTCCATCTGATATTTATTAACCCAGTCCCTTCCACAAATTGATTAAAATCTTCCATATCTTGTGTCTCTCCTAATCTTCCCTTCGTCTTTGCAACATTCCAAACTACATTAAAATCCCCCACCAAAAGCCATCTACAACCTTTTTCAAAACTAATCCACCAATCTTCACCCACAACGAAGCCTTCCTCTACCTATCACATGGAGCATATACATTAACAAATTTGCATTTAAGTTGCTCATTACCCCATTTGCCAAAAATCCCAATGAATCCATTCCCTTCTATCACTCTTTGTTTGACAAAACTCTTCTTATTCCATATGCACAATAAGCCACTCGAATTACACATTGATTTTTTCATAACCCAATCAAAATCATCTAAATTCCATAATGTTCTACACAAAGAGACCTCAACCCCCTCTAATTTAGTTTCCTAAATAAAAAAAAAATCTAAATTCTCCATTTTTAACTAATTTGAAAATCTACCTTCTCCTTAGCAAACCACCCAAACCCTTAACATTAAAAGAAATTACCTTTATAATGAGATACCATACCTCACAGACCTCCATAAAAACCAACTTTGAAGCTTTAGGCCCTTTTGAAATTAGCTTCATCCCCTTCCTCTAAAGCTGTTGACCTAGAAATCACCTCATCATCATTTTGTTGACACTGAATCCCTAACCTCTACCTCATCACAAATAGCTTTCTCACTTCATCTAGCTCTAACTGCTACCAAATTACAACATTCTGGTGTTGAATGCACCCATTGAACAAAGAACAGCTTTCTTTATGCAATTCTTGCCACTTCTCATCTTGCACTGCTTTGTCCCTTCTATCCCTTCTACTTCCGATCCTTGCCATAACTCAGTATATACCTATGCTTTGCCCTTCAACTTTTCGAGTTTAAGGGATTTTGCCTTCAATTTATAAGTCAGGGTTATTCACCCTTTAACGTATTGGGTGTTCTTGTTCTTTGACCAAATATTTCATGGTCTTCACTATTAAGTTCAACTTTTATCTTTTGTTAAATTAACACTTTAGTCCCTAAATTTAATTTTGTTTCAGAACTATTTTTTATTTTATTTTGCTAAAATTTTTAATTCTTTTGGAGCTATTTTTCTTCTCACTTCAAAAATATATCTTTCCCATAATAATTCATCAATTCTATAAGGGATCAACACTTCTAATTTTATAATCTCTGAGATTATATCTTTTTGTTGTTCACAAAACTTTACTTCTTCTTTTAAGTACGTTCTTAACGTCATTCTGTTGTAGTTCTTTTATGGCTCTAATACCAAAAATTTTATTGGGTTTTCGGAACCTAATTCAGACTACAAACTAATGTGTAGCTAGTATATTAAGTTCAATAGATGTATTAAATTGCTAGTAGAGATAATCTTTGTTTAGCTTTGTTAAGTCTTTTTAAATATTCATTTAAATCTATAGCTGTTTACTTTAACTTTTTGAGATTCTTGAAGAGATAATAATCATCTATATCTTCAACATTACTTATTTTTTCTAAAATATTCACTATTTTATTTCTATAATATTTGTATTGCTGCTCATAAATCACTTTATCTACAATTATTTCTTGAATGAAATTAAGCATCTTAAAGCATTACAAATAGGTTTTTTAATACAAACTTTTCTATTTAAAATATAAGAGGTTAGGTACTATTTCCCTATTATTTTTAATCTCAAAAATAATTATGCCAAAAATAATAGGAATGTTTCTATGCCCACCTAGCTTCCGCATGATAAAAAGAATGAGTTAGAATCATACCTGAAATTTCTTAGTCTAGCCTTAGGTCAAGCTAATGCCTCCTTCATTTAACCTTCAAAGCCACACTTTGGCTACACAAGTATTTGAACAGGACTAGTGACCTCACTACTGTCTAAGTATCTTCAGAAATTCTTCTCATTATTTTCTACGATGGAAATTAGGAAGGATAAAAGCACAAGGATTATTCTAAAACATGATTTTATTTCTAAGATGAGAAAGGGAATGTTCCCTTTCCTCTTAAAGGGTGTTTTACATATACATGGTAGTAGGCACTCAAGTAAGGTATTTGGGTATTCAAATGCCCAATACATATTACAACTTATAGGAGGCTTTTTATAGTTCTCCTTAGAATCTTTTCTTTCATCATTGTTGACAATTAAAGTTTACATTATTATCTGGTGGTCCAAACTTACTTCTTGCTCTTGCTAAAGTAGATTACATGGAATCTTGTAGATGCACTTTTCTTTCTCTAGTGACCTAAGAGCTTACGTCTTTTTGCATTGGATTTTTCAGAGGATGATGAGATCCTCTTCACTGCGTAAGGGGGTGGTTCCTTTGTCAGATCAAGCTTTAGCCTTTCCTTTTGCAGATTTTTTTTTTTGTAGCAAAAACTACAATGATTGTCATGCTTTAACAGTTTGCATAGTCTATTAGACTATTATACTGGCTGGGACCAGATTTTCAAAGATTTCCTTTCTTTTCTACTTTATTTTGAACAAGCTAATGCTTGTCATTAATCTTGCATTAGTGGATACTATCAAGATTTCTTTGGGGAGGCCATATGTCCATGTCTTCCTCATCTCTATCATTCTGTCAAAGATTTGGAGTAAAACCTTTAATCTTAGAGCTCGTCTCTCTTGGATGAACTCAATCCCACAAAGTGACTTTTCAAAGTCTTGAAAAATTTGATCTTCATTTTCTTCTACCTTGATTTTCTTGGACTAGATTCCAATTTGAACTATATGATAACTCGGGAAATATTCACATCTCTCCGATTCTGGTGTTGTAGAGTAGATTTTGACAAATACTACCCCTTGAGCTTTGGTGCCAGTGTTGAAGTCCTTCACTCCTTGGTGTATAACTTCTGGAAGTTCTAAAACTTCTTCATTATCCTTTGAGAGATAAATACAGTTTATAAAACCGTAATTAAATAACTCATTTATTGTTTTTGGGTTTGCATCCTGCATGAAATTAATTCTAGGATAAATCCCTTCATGGATAAGATGACAATTCTCAGTGAACCTTATTGACTATGCCATTTTACAAACTCTACGGTATTCCTGCAAATATTCTTCACTCATTTTCATTTTTGATAAGGTGTCTATCATTGTAACTTTCTTTTCTTTCTTTCTTGAGTAATCAGGTCTAAAGTTATGGCTTTCAACATTTTGAATAGCTAGCTTTTCAGCTTGAGATACTATTATTTCTGGGGGAGCGTATTTGACATAATAGTCAAGTTTCCTTGAACTTTCTCCAAGTAACCCTATTGAAGGATCACCTTGTTCAAAATTTTCTTTTAGCACTTGTTGGAAGCTTTTCATTGCCATTTGGCTATATTCTTTAAAGCTGATTCCAACAGTAGTAATTACTCCAGATTTCATTAATTTTTCTATCAGCTTTTTGACTTCTTCAAGGGCATCTTGTCCCTTATTTAATAACTCATGGCCTTTAATAATTTTTTCTTGGCCTTCATCCATAAGGTTATGCCCTTCATCAATTATTTCTTGGCCTTCAATCATTTTTTCTTAGTCTTCTCTTATTTGGCTATTGCCCTTAATGAGTATCTCTTGACCTTTGAGAATAAGGTCTTTCCCTTTAATTTGGAATTTCAGGATTGCATCCATTAGCTCATTCTCTGCTCAAGAAATCTGCAAGACAATTATTAGTTCCTTTGACATGTTCAATTTCAAAATCGTATTCAACAAAGAAATTTCACCATCTATTTAACCTTTTATATTCTAGTATTAAAGGTAATTTATTAAAAATAAATCCCTTAACTTGAGTATTGTCCATTCTAACCTTAAAATGTATTAGTAATAAGAAGAAACTAAACATTTTTATTTCATTTTTAATAGCCAATAACTCTTTATGATTTGAATGATATCTAGTTTCTACATTTTTAAATGTACCACTAGCCTATCTACAAACTTTTTCTTGAGAAATTTTCAAAGCGGCTTCCCAATAAAAATCTGAGGCATTACATTCTAAAATTAACTCTTCATCTTCTTTAGGCAATTGTAACCTATGAAGGTTTTTGCAATATTTTTTTATTCTTCTCATATGATTAATGTGATAAATTTTCCATTGTTAATTTTCCTTTTTCCTGAGCAGCTTTACCAAAGGATGTCTTAATTGAGCTAGATTTTGAATAAACTGCTCTGCATAATTGAGTATTCCTAGAAACCTTTGAATTTGTTCTTTAGATTCCAATTTATCTAAGAACATCGAAATCTTTTCACTAATATGAGATTGTATTTCTATTCTTGTGGAATCTATTGTTAATCCAAAGAATTCAATTTTGGTTTTTTCCTATCTCTACTTACTTTTCAGAAAAGTAATATTCCATATTTCTTGCATAAATATGCAAATTTCTTAAGATGACATAAATGTTCTTTCTTATTATCTGAGAAAATTAGTATGTCATATACATAAACTATGCAAAATTTCTTAATGGAAGAAAATACATTATCCATCCTTCTTTGAAATAGTTGAGGTGCATTTTTTAAACCAAAAGGCATTACTAACCACTCATAGTATCTTGTAGGGGCACTAAAGGCTGTTAGTGGGATATTGTCAAGAGTTAGTTTAATTTTCTAGAATCCTGATTTACAATCAAACTTTGAATACATTTTCTTTCCCCTTATGCTATTAATTAGAGTTTCTTTATATGGTAAAAAATAACCATCAAATTTAGTTTTGCTATTAAGTTGTTTATAGATGACAACCATTCTAACTTTTCCTCTTTTTAATTCATTATGATTTCTTATCATAAAGGCATGATTACTACGCGAACTCTTTGAGACCTATACAAGCTTCTGGGCTATTAACTCTTGAATTTGCTTATCAAATTCTTCTCTATCTTTAGGGCTATACCTCATTGGTTTGACCCTAATGATAGTTTTTGGGTCTATCAATTTGATTGTGCCATAAGTTTTATCAATTCCCTATAGTTTTATAGGATCTTCTCCATAATTACTTCTTAATTCTTTTGAAATAGATTATAGGGTTATTTCTTGTATTTTTTTTTCATTATTCCATAATGCTAACACTGGCTTTTTAATCTCTTTTGATCGAATTTTTCTATTATCCTCACCACGTTCGCTATGAAAATTTAATGGTTCTGTTGTTCTAGTGTAAGCATTATAAATTCTGGAGGCGTAAAGCTAATGTCCACAAGGTCTATAAAATTTCACATATGATGTAGTTTGAACATAATACTTGAATTAACTTAGGAAATTGTTTCCTAATAGAATATCATTCCCATGTTTGTTACTTTCATAGATTCAGGGAATTATAACTTCAGTTCCACAAATTATGATAGTATATCTTTCTATTATTGTTTTATAGTAAATAATACTTTCATCTATGGCTACACCTTTCATAGCTTGAGAGGTCTTTTTTCAATAATATTTTGAGAATACATTGGTTTTTGTCAAACATATCCCAGATCCTTCATAGTATCCCATTATAACTACTTCTTTTCCACTTAAGGTAATCTTTAGACAATGTTCTTGGATATTATAGCCTGTACTAATGTTAAGAATGTTTTTCCTAGCATCATTTCTATTTTAGCATGAGCTGTTATAATAATTTCATGTTGAATCTTATTTTTATCTTTTATTCGAAGGGGTACTTTATCATACTCATGTACTGTGGTCACTACACCATTAAAATTGTAATATATATATGGTTTAGTGAGTTCAAATCTTTGTAAGTGTGGAATCATATCACTATGAATATGTGTTACTCCCAATGTTTTGAAAACCGGACTGAACCAGTCAGTCGAATTGGTTAAACCGATACCCAATTGTCTAAACAATTCGGCTACACCCTTCAAACCGTTTAAATAGTTAAACCGTTTAAATAGTTAAACCGTTTAAAACCACTCAAACTGATAAATCGTTTGAAATCGCTCAAATCGTTTGATCGGACGGTTCAATTCTTAGGTGTAAAATCTTGAGAAATTTGTCTTCAACGGGGTTTGAACTTGCAACCTTAAAGTCTTGATGTTGATCCTTTACCACCAAGACGATGCAATCCTTTGGTCAATGGGTGCTTAGACTTTTATTTAACCCATATAAATCCCAAAGATTTTAACCATATTGTTGATGACAAGCATGAGATTCAAACACTCATTCTCCATGTTGTAGAACAAAGGTTTTTCCACTTGTACACAATGTTCTTTTGTCAATTTGATTCTTTACAATATACTTATTCTATGTTTAAAGCACAATTATATTAAAGTTTGTTATCAGGGGAACTTGAACTTCGGATCTCTCTTATAGAAAATCAGCAACCTACCAATGCAACCCACCTGCACCGTGTGAAATCTTTTGCAAGATCATATATTTATAATATTTGATCAACTGGTGGTTTTACATGTTAAATCAGTTAAATCGTTCAAACTGTGAATCGAAAGTCAAAATAGTTTGACCTCCGATTCGAATTTGAAAACATTGGTTACTCCTACTCTTGTATCTATTAGGATAGAAATGTTATGTCATTCCTTCCCATCATAATAGTCTCTTTTTTCTTTTTTTTTTTGAAATGCCTAGAAGGAATCTTTAATGTATCTAACACCACCTCATGTTTCATACTAGTTATTCTGGTCAAGACCTCTTTATCTTTCTTAGGATAGCATAAAGCTCCTAAGTCTATACTATTTCTATGGCTCAGTTTAGGTTCTATTTTTACTAATAGTTTTCTTGGCTCATATGCCATTAGTTTAGGTTTTTCTCTTTCTCCTATTAGAAGTGGTTTCTCAAAGATTAGATTAATGACTATTGGTCAATGCATAACTTACATATAGTAAATACTATATGGCATTGGCATTGATCCATCTTTCATAAAGTTTTCTCTAGCAAATTCATGTGCTAAACTTAGAGTTTTATTAATATTTCTATCATTAATGTTTACAGCATATTTTGGATATAAGTTTTTGGTAACTAAGGTTACCTTGCACTAATCCAAAGATAGCATCCCTTCTATCATCGATTTTATTGTCTATTAAAGCTAATTTTATAGAGGTGTCTATCCCTTCCCTAAAATGAGCTTTAATAAGTATTTGTATTTCTCCTATGTGGATAAAACCTATCTTGGATCTATCAGTCTCTTTGATTTTTGATAATTTGCTTTCTATTTTTTCCTTAATAATTAAAGGTATATTTATTATTCATGTTGTATTTCTTATAGGGATACTATATTCTTTCATGGATATTTCATAATAAACTATATCTTTGCTCTTAAAAGGATTACTTATAAAGGAATTAGACTTGAATTCCTTTTCTAAAGCAAGGTCCATTCCTTTTTGTCTAATTCTTTTATATGTACTTTTATCAAATTCAATTATTTGACTATATTCTCCATGTCCTTCATATTCTTCACAATAAGCTTCTCCTTCTTCAATATTCAGATTCATCATTGCTGGAAGTGTATAAACTTTTGATTTCATATATACTTTCTTCGCTACTTATAGAGCTAGTATCTAAAGTATTATTCCTTTTGATTTAAGCTTTTCAGTGAAAATCTTAGGAATTATTTTAAATCCTTCATTCCTATCTATAATATTATGCCTATGACAAACTGATATTATAATATCTTGCAAATCATTGAGCTATGTCTAGATCTTATAAAAAATTTTTATCTATATTACTTTCTAGTTGTGGGATTATTTTATTATACATCTCCAAGCTTTTATTGCAAATTTTCAGCAATCGCTTTCAATATCTTAAGAATTTCTTCTACTTTAAGTTCTATATCTTTAACTTGAGATATCAAAGTTTTTGAGTCTTTGATAAACTGTATTTCTTCTTTTATTTCCTTTAGATTTCTAGAATTTTTTACTTCATTTATTTTTTCTTTAATGGAATCAAATTCTAGAGAAATGGATTTTCCCATTTCTCTAATTTTTCTTAGAGTATTTTCATTGATAATTTCCATCTCAAGAATTTTATCAGTAATAATTATGTGTTCTGTATGGATTATGCTTCTAGCTACTGTATTAAGTTGATATATGTTAATCCAATCTATTTTTTCCTTATTCATGTTGATTTTAATATTCCAATAATTTCTCTTAATTTTTTAATTCTTTGTTCTCAAAATCTAATTTGTCTATTATATAGTTGTGTTATTGAGTTTATTCTTTCTTTTTCTTGGATTCTTTGCCTTAACTCAATTAAAAGGTTTTCTTTGATTTTAGCTAGAATTTCTTCTTTGGGATGAACCATTTGCTCAATTTGGTTGCAAATGTTTATTATAGTCCTTGTATATGAGGCTATATCTACCATTAGAATTTATTGGGGCTTTACTTATCGGTTTTGTATTCTTTGAGGACTAACTACTTAGTTTTTCTTTTAACTTAGACTTAACGTCTTCCATTAACTTAAGGTTATAGATCCTTATACTTTTAAGTTCAGCGTTGTAAATCCTTACACTTCTAAGTTTAGGGTTATAAATCCTACACTTATAAATTCAGGGGTAAACTCCTTCAAAGTTAGTGAGTTAAGGGGCATTTCAAGGACTTATGCCACCATAACCCACATAGCATCCATTTCCCTCGATTCCTCCGTTCCATCATCCCCTACATAAATTGCCCCCAAACTTTTGCGTTTTTTCTCTCGCAACCCCAACTACTGTAGTTGCCTAGATGCTGCCTTAAGCGCACTACTAAACCCACTTTCAGCCTACTGCTCCTCATCCACAAAAATCTTTGGCCCAACTAACTCTACCCTACTTGACCTAAACTTCTCTAGCTTGTTTGATTCAAAATTTTCAACTAATCATATTCCATTACCACACAGTCTTCGATTAAAATGGCTTCATCATCACCCAAAAATTTGTTTGCATTAAAACTTGCTTCACTATCACCATCACCAAAATATTCAGAGCTAGATTCAAATCTTGCCAAATTCCATCGTTCACCAACCAACCACCAATTTGGATCCATTCACCACTCCTCCTCTGACACTACGATCGGAAAAGCCTAGCCATCCACCATTAAAGTAATTGTGTTTTAGATCTTACTCTTTTCATCACTCAAAATCAAGACCCTACCTTCACACAAAAATGATTTACTCTTCATATCCTCATCAACACGTATCACCTATCCAATTAAGCCACCTAACTTTGCAAAGCATCTCTCGCTCCATGCCTTCAAGGGACACTAGTAAATTGAAGCCATGCCATTCTATTCAATGAAGACATTGTAGTTAAAGGACGTGGCTATATGCATTCAAACTAGGACTCCACCAATTCCCTATTACAGTTGATAAACTCCTCAAGGCATCTTTCCAAATTACCCACTAATAAAACTGATGCGCTAAAATCACCCTAACAATTGTACTAGTCGCTCCAAGTAATATAATGATGAGAGAGTGTCGAACCCACGAGGATTGTATCTAATTAAGTACCAAAATAATTAATCTAAATTTATTTGAACAATCTAAAAGATGGAATTTTAATTAAAATAAGAAACTAACAATTAAAATAAAACTAACCAAGATATGAAATACTAAGGTATTGACTTCACCATAATCAATCAATATAAATTCTGGATTACCAAATTGTTGAGTGTTATTGCATGTGATGGCGGATTTCCCTAAATTAATTAACTAACTTTCTCAAGTCAAGTTAATCCTTCGCTTGTTTGTTAAATTAATCATATCTCTATGTAATTTTAAACAAAATTATGAGCATTAAATTCTATGGAAACCTCTAGCTTAAGAAGGAGGAGCTCCTAAGTCTTTTCTCTTCCTTCACTACTACATGTGAATTAATTACTTCTCGATCTCATAGTCTAGCACACGATTTATATTATTATTGGTCTAATTCACACAATTTTTTTTCAAGTTCATGCATAAATCACTAAATTAATTGAAAGGTAATCAGACTTCCAATGTATTAAATTCAATAATATAAACTCCTCATGCAAATAACTTTAATTGAAAGTATAAAATCATAAAATCTATATTGAATTAATTAGGCTGCGTCGTAACCCTAGTAGAATAAATTAGTTTATAATAAAAATAATAAAATCTGAAATTATAGTTATGAACATTTAAATATCAAACAATAGATAAAAATCCAAAGAAAAACAAAACTCAATTTGAGGAAATTGAACTCCTTGATCTCCTATTGTTGATGGATCTCGATCTTGATCTCCAAGAGTGCCCAAAAGAGGGATGCCAGTATCCTCTCAAAACTCCCATAATTCTAAATTTGGATGGATATTTATAGGATTTTAGAAACCCTAATTGAAATAGAAGTAGGATCCGGAATAAAAATAGGACTTGGAATAGAAATAGGAAACTAAATTTTGGATGCTAATCACATGGTGCTGACACTTCGGATTACGTGTTTGACATAAAATAGGAAACAGAATCTGATTCCGGACGTTTAACGCATGGTGTCAACACCCCGGTTACGTGTCGACACTACACCCATGTCGTGTTTTTGGCCTTTTTGCAATTTCTTCAATGGTAAAATAGCAGATCTGGTCCTCCAGATTTCGTACTATGAGCACTTAGATTCCAAAAATCAAGATTCATTCATTTAGGTTCCAAATGATCGCCCTTCTTCTTGCAATTCAGTCCCTCAACTTTTAGAAAATATTCAATAAATCCTAAAAACTCTTATTTTATGCATTCAAATCTTTTCCTACACAAAGAATGAAAATCATGTAAAGTCTCATAAAACTCAATAAAATCTCATAAAACTCATCCAAATATTAATAATATCAAGACAACAATTCCACATTAATATGTATACAATTTCAACTCATCAAATTCCTCCAAACTTAAGTTTTACTCGTCCTCGAGTAAAATAAAAAGACAAAAGAAACAAAAATAAAATCTAACTCACTTTTGTAGGAATCACAATTGCACTTAGCATGTCCAACAAGTCTTTAAACCCCTAGGTCACCCTAGTGGACGAGTTGTGTCTCGTGAGGATTTGCAGCGGATCTACCCACAAAATCTCAATGCAAAAATGCAACTATATGATATGTATGCAAAGAAAATTTAGGAATTAAAGTTCAATTAGAAGCAAAGTCTCAAATATTCAAAAGTTCTCATATGCTCACTTAAAGTAAAATACTCCATCTTATTCTTCACACCACTTGTCAAAAGATTTAGCCCATGAGCACTTAGTGTGTGGGTGTGGGTGGAAATTCATAGTAAAAAGTTTCGAGTTTAAACCTTTATACCTTAGCACTTATTACTATCTTTTATTTTTTTTAGTCCCCTCAAAAAAAAAATTTTTTTCATAGGTCGAGTTTCCTTATGCTTTCTAAGTTACCCATGTAACGAGCTTTTTCTCAATGACTCCCAAACCAGCTAGCTTTAGGGCATTAGGTGAAGAGACACCCATAAGAACATACTTACTCAAGTAACAAAGGCCACAAAACATTCGACTTCTCTTCTTCATTTTTTTTTTTCTTCAGCCATACAACACATTCTTCCCTAAGTTATCACTTGTTTTTTGACCCGAATACTAACATTTGTGATGAAAGCACCCGGTTACTCAACAAGTCATAAACTCAAAGTGCTTTGCATACTCATATTTCAAGTCGCCGTTTGACATGAAAATTGACATGGGATTCATGCCTAACCCCCAGTTACTAAGCAACTAGAAACATTGGAGTAGAAATTAATAAACTCTTTTGTGTGTTGGCTTTCCTTTTTT
>BPVZ01000095.1:995304-1005976 GCA_020521535.1 Rubroshorea leprosula
ATCAGTTGAAGAATGAATAAAAAAAGAGAAAGATGTTTGTTAACTGAATCACTAACAAATTATGAGGAAAAACACTACAAAATTAAATTGTCTTAATAAACTTGCATTAAAAAAGACAAGAATAAAATATTTTTAAAGTAGGAATAAGATTGTTTTATTTTATTAAGCAATGTAGTTTTAGAGTGTTTTCCTCTTAATTTTTTTTGGAGGTCATATTGATAAACACTAATATTATAAAAAAAAAAACAAAAAGATTTCTTTTAAAAAATAAACTCTAACCTAGATTAATTTAACAAAAGAAAAAAATTATAAATTCAATCATAAAAGGTAAAAATATACCTTGATGTCAAAAGGAAAAAACTTTAAATTATTACATAACATATTAAGAAAGAAAATAAAAGAATACTAAAGAGAACTATAAATTTAAAGTTGTTTAAATAGATAATCAAAGTTTTTTTGGGCTTAATACATGAAAAACTATTTAAGAACCTTAATTCTTAATTAATTAATTGACATAAATTCATTTTACATGAACTATATCTTTATTTTTTGAAAACTTTTTATTTAGATCCTAAATATTTTCTCTATATTTAAAATAGTCCTTGAAATTCATAATATAAAAACAAAATTTTTAACAAATAAAAGCTAGAGTACCATATTAAATGTTTTTCAAAAGGTTGGGGTGGCGGCTGCCCCCCCTTGTCCTTCCTTGGCCCGTTGCTGCTCATTCGCCTCTATTTATAGCCCCACCCCAGTTTGATTCATTTATTTGTATCCCAACTCATTACTATCCATTATGAAAGTCTCTATTTACAAACTCTTAGGCTTCCTACTCTTTTTCTCTTTCTACCACTGCCAAGCGTGGCCACGTTACGAGTTTGTTGTAAGTACATATTTCGATTTTTTTAATAGAAAACAACAATATGCCATTGTATTTATCATAAATTGTTTCTGTAGGTGAAGGAAGCTCCGTATACGAGACTATGCAGCACGAAGAACATACTCACCGTAAATTGCCAATTTCCGGGTCCTACTTTAAATGTTAATAGAGGAGACACCATCGTTGTAGATGTTTACAACAGAGGAAATTATAACATCACCATTCACTGGTATTAATTATATCAAACCATTTCATCACTACTTAAATATTGTAAAACTGAAAGGAGGTTAGATTAATGTTACTCATGATATTAATTGGTAGCATATTTTGTCAGGCATGGAGTGAAACAGCCAAGAAATCCATGGTCTGATGGTCCGAAATACATCACTCAGTGTGCTATTCAACCAGGAGCAAAATTTAGGTAGAAGATCATTTTTACTACCGAAGAAGGAACTTTGTGGTGGCATGCTCATAGCACATGGTTGCGAGCAACTGTCCATGGTGCTCTGATTATTTATCCCAAGATAGGAACAACCTATCCTTTTCCGAAACCCGATGTAGAAATTCCCATCATATTAGGTAATTAAAAAAATAATTATAAATTTAAAATAATTTCATTGATTAAATAAAGATTTGGAATGTTTGGGATTGCTGAAAATGCAGGAGAGTGGCGGAAAGAAGATATAATGCAGGTTTACCTAGATCTTGAACGCTACGCCGGCCTAGGAGTCCTTTCGGACGCCTACCTCATCAACGGCCAGCCTGGAGATCTTTATCCCTGTTCCAAACCAGGTGAAACTCTTTACTTTTTAATTAGACATCAATGTCTTCAAAATAAAATAATGGTGCTAACATATTAACAAATGCATATAATATAATAAGAAAAAAAAAGTGAATAATATCAGAAACTATTGGTCCTAACTGCCTTCACCTAATTTTAAAGTAGTTGAAAATTTGTTACTAACAATATAGGTGAAAAAATGGTAAAAAAAAAAAAAATATAGATGTATGAAAATTCTTATTAAAATGATTAATACACCATTCGATTTAACGTACCCCATAACACTTACTAATTTAGCAATTAAAATAAATAACTTTTAGTTTTCTCACTTTTAATTTATATTTAAAATAATAACTTTTTTAATAAATATATTGTATGATATGTTGAATTAAAAAGCATATTAATTATTATCTTCTGATCAATTTTTATTAAGTTCTTTTTTTTTACAATTTAACTGTAAAAATAAATCCTTGAACAGGGACTACCTCACATTCAGAATGTATCTCCATGTTTAATGCTCAATGTTAATTATTACCTAATCCTTCTTTTTTCCAATATATTTACAAAAATTTTAAGACTCAAGGTAAGCAGAGGTTTGACTTATCTCCTTCGGATAGTCAAGGCCATCTTGGTAGATAACCTCTTCTTTGCCATTGCCAACCATACTGTCATGATGGTTGGATCTGACGCTAGTTATCTAAAACCATTCAATAGAACCTTCATTTGCCTAACCCCATGCCAGACCGTTGATATCCTTCTAGAAGCCAACCAAAGTCCCAATCACTATTACATGGCTGCCAGCGTGTACACCACTGTTCTCCCAGGTTCTTACAACAACTCCACCACCACAGCTATTGTAGAATATAATGGAAACTACACTCCATCCTCGCCACCGGTGTTCCCCTATCTTCCTGAATATAATGAGACAGAAGCATCCATTAATTTTGCCCCTAGTTTTCGGAGCTTAGCCGATAAGGAGCATCCAATTGATGTGCCAATGGAAATAAACACACATTTGTTCTATACTCTTTCACTCGGCAGTCCATGCAAAAACAACTCTTGCCCAGGTATTCTTTTTGAAGCGTACTTATTTTTCATTAATTAAATACAAAAATATTAATTACAAGATAAATATTATTAGAGTACTTTTTGTACTTTATTAATAAAATTTTTCTTTGTCAACCAAACATATCACATGATAAATATTCTTTTAAATCTATTCTTAATCCGTATATAATTTTGAATTTTTCATATATAACTTTCTATTTGAATCAGCAGAATATATTATTGGTGAAAATTTGTCCAATATCAATATTAGCTAGGTTAAATTAATACCATAAACACCATTAATACTCTCTTTCTCTCTCTATATATATACACACACATATACAAGTGCATACTTATTTGGTTTGAGAGGAAAGAAGGGAAGGGGAGGGAAAGAAATTTCTCTATTAATTGATTCACAAAAAATAGGAGAGCAAGAGAGCAGTTTTCTTGTATTTTGCTTTAATTCTTTTTGTAATTTAGTCTAACCAAACAAGAGAAAGAGAAGAGAGGGGAGGAAAATGGAAGGAAAATGATACCCTTCCATTTCTCTTCACTCCCCTCCCCCAATTTTTGTCAAACCAAATAAGGAGTAACTATTAAAAGGTTAAAAACTATTAAAAGGTTAAGGAGCCAATTACTTAATTTTAAAGATTAAGGATGGAAGCGTGAGCCCTCAAAATTTAGGCCTGAAAGAATATATTTAGCTATACTAAGAATTATTTAGTTGTTCAGTGATAATTTCTTCTCCAAGTAGAGCTAGAAATTTTGAATTTAAGTCATACAATATATGAGTGTGGTGAGTTAAAAAATGAAAGAGGATTGTCTCTTATTAAATAATTCAAAATCAAACAAAAAAAATTATTTTGTTTAGTTTATATAAAAAAATCTTATGTGTAGCTGGTGAGTAGCTGAGATTCATAACCAGTGTGAACAATGTAAGCTTCCTCAATCCCAGCATTGATATATTACAAGCTTACTATGCATTCAAGGAGTGTATGGGAC
Source organism: Rubroshorea leprosula (assembly GCA_020521535.1). Taxonomy (NCBI): domain Eukaryota; kingdom Viridiplantae; phylum Streptophyta; class Magnoliopsida; order Malvales; family Dipterocarpaceae; genus Rubroshorea; species Rubroshorea leprosula. The sequence continues at coordinate 999,015 of BPVZ01000095.1, forward strand.
CAATCTTCCTGATTTTCCTCAATTATTTTTTCACTTCACTGCCGATTATTTACCGATGGAGTGGGAGATTCCGCAACTGGGGACGGAAGGGAGAGTACTAGATTACAATTCCACCGTGGAGCTTGTTTTCCAAGCGACAAACTTGATAAAAGGTGCTGACCATGGGATGCATCTTTATGGACATAGTTTTTATGTTGTGGGATTGGGTTTATGGAATTTCGATAAGGACAAGGATCCCTTAACGTACAATCTGGTGGACCCTCCTCTTCAAAACACCATTCATGTTCCAAGAAATGGATGGATGGCCATAAGATTCAAGGCTAACAATCCTGGTACGTATAAGTTTTATCTTCAAAATAAAGTTTATTGAAACATGTAATACAAACTATTAATTCATAGATTTCTTTGGATATGTGGTTCCTGTATTTTATGATTGTTTACTTTCTTCCATTTGTTTTGAGCGAAGAAGAAAAAAAAAATAAACAGAAAAACAGCAAATTGGTTTTATTGCTTGTTCAAGGGTTTCTCCAACTCATTACGCACTTTCAATTAGTGCAAATGTTCGAACTTTAATTGGTTCTGTCACCCTCTAAAATCAGGAATTAAAGAATTTTGGACTGACATTTCAAAATTGTTATGGTTGTTATATCATTGATTTCTTTTTTCTTCTTGAATAGGAGTATGGCACATGCATTGCCATATTGATCAACACATGGTATGGGGCATGGGTACGGCGTTCATAGTTAAAGATGGCGAATCTCCGGAGGCCAAAATGTTACCACCACCACCTGACATGCCTCCATGTTAAGGCTATCTCAGTTATATCCAAGGTTGCAACGTCTTCGGGTCAAGAAAGATATGTCCCCCCATAAACATATCTGGACAAAGAGAAGCACTGTAATCCTTGAAAGTATTTTGCTAAATGATTCTGTTTAGCAGCATAATACTATCATCTGCAGGCTTGTTTTTAGTTTTTTTTTTTTTCCAACAAATAAATATTTCTATTATTTAGTTACAAAAGGTACCTTAGCCCTTTACATCAAACTTTACATTCCCACAAATCTTCTCCAATTTAAATTACAGTTTCTCCCACAACATAAATAATAAATTGAATCCAATCACTTACAATATGTTTAGTTTGAGGGGAATGAAGGGGAGAGGAGAGGAGGGAAATTAATTCTTTATTTGATTATAAAAAAATTGAAAGGGAGAGAGGGGAAATTTTTACTTTTCTTTATTTTATATTTTAATTTGATTATTTATCCAGTTGAGGGAAAAGAAAGGGGGAGAATAAAGGGGAATAAAAGGAAATAATTCTCCTTCCCTCCCTTTTCCCCTCCTCTCCACTCCCCTCCATTCCTCTCAACCAAAACATAAGGTTAAAGTAAAAGCTAATCCCTCTATTTTCCCTTTGATCCAGACAAAAGATTTAAAAAGTATTTAGTAAACTTTAAAGAGCACTTACTTTAAAAATGAATTTTTTCTCATAAATTTAAAACTTTATTAAAAAAATTTCTAAGTTAATTTTTAAATGAGTTTTAAACAAATTTTAAAAAAATTAATTTTAGCTTCATTCCACTAAGAAAAATGTAATTTCGTTGAAAAGTAAATTAGAGCATTTGGCACCAATCAAACGTGAACCAGTGATGAACATTTGTAAATAGGTTTAATGTAAGTAAAAATCCTTGAACTTTCCCTCTATTGAGAAACAGTTCATAATAATCCTTAAACTTTCGTGAGGAGGCCAAGTGTCGTTCTTCTGTCAACGGACATCTTGACGCCATCCAAAAGTTTGTTAAGCTCTCTGTTAAGTTCAATGGTGTTTCCTATGTGGCGCTGATGTGGCACCAACTTGGACCTTTTTTTTTTTTGGGTGGTACTATTGGGACAACATTTTTGTCCTACTTTTTTACACAACTTTCATATGTCATTAAATGAGTGGATGCATTTAATATCATAGGTCTCACATAAATTAAGGTGAGGAACCACAGAAAGGAGAAATAAAATATCCCAAATAAGCTAGGGATAAGCTTTTAACATTATAGAAATCTATTTAAATTATATTATATTTATTGAATCGAATGGGTGTAGGTAAGGGTGTTGGTCGGCAGGGTAAACATACCATTGTCCTTAATGGACGTTTTAGCATCAAACCAATTAAATTAAAATGTGACATTAATGCTAAAATTAATATCAACCTTTTTGTTTTTCAATATGAATTAATGGTTAAAAGGTGTATTAAATAAGATCCAACTTTGGCTAGATTCCTATCGCCTTAAGGTGAAGGTGGCAGAGAATATGAAAAAAGGGAAGGTTGAGTTTAGGGTGGCTCAAAACAGAAGGGAAGAGAAACAATGGGTCAGAAGGGATGGGAGGGTGAGGCCTGGGAGGTCGTATGCACAGGCTGTTGCTGTTAGTCCGGGTGCAGTTGCGGATGGTTTGTCCTAGAACAAGAGGGATAGACAATTGATGGCAACGAGAGAAATGGAGGAAACAGCGGATGGGATTGCATTGGAAGGTTTCTCGATGAAGGCTTCTGCAGTGATACCTGAAAAAACCACAGAGAAAATGTCTGTGCCATTGATAACGGAAGGGGTAGCCGGAGCAACATCCCCTATACAAGGCAATTTGGTGTTAGAATTCTTGCCGAGTGATGAAGAAGTGGCTTGGTTGAATAGGAGCATGGTGGCTATGGTCCGGTCTCTACATATGGTGAGACAAATTCAACATATGATGGATGTTGATGGTTTAATGGTGAATGTTGCACTGTTATGAGGTTGACAGATCATTTTGATTGATAATTCAGAAGGATGTCTTGTGGAGTTCATAGAGAATAATAAGGAGCTAACAGAGTTATGGTTCGAATGGGTGCAACCAACATCCTTATCCACGGTTTCAGCTGCAAGTCGTTTGGCTTGGTTGCGATTTTTCGGTGTCCCTTTACATTCATGGAGCGAGCGATGCTTTGCCGAGCTAGAGGGATTAATTGGCGAGGTCATACTCGTGGATGAAGATACGAAGAGCAAATCATTTTTGTGTGAAGGATGGGTTCTCATTATGTGTGAAAAAAGGGCTAAAATTTCAGCAACAATACACCTGAAGGTGGGTAATGAAGCTTTTCCGATTGAAGTGGCTGAGGAGGAGTGGAGGATGGATCCAGATTGGTGGCTGGCCGGGGAGCAGAGGAATCTGATGTCAGAATCAGTTTCAGAATATTTCAGTGATGATGGCAGCGAATCTGGCTTAATGGCTTCCGGATTTTGTGGAGAGGATGAAGCCATGAATGGCGATATTCAAGCTGTAACGGACGCTGCAACGGAAGGAGAGTCTTTTAAAAATTTTGAATTAATTGGGATGGAGATGTGTGGGCTAGATGGGGCAGACTTAGTTGGGCTAGCGAGGGATGATTTAATTGGGCCGAAGGGTGTGGACATGGTTGGGCCAGCAGCAACGAGGTCTGGTGAGCAACAGGCTGTAGGTGGGTGTGTTAGTGGGTTGTTGACTTGTAATGGTTTGCTTCAACAACATGAGGGAAAAAAAAATAAAGAAGAGCAGAGATTTAGGGGCAATATATGCGGGGAATGAGGGTATCGGGGCTGCAGTGGATGGGAAGAAAAAATTAAAAGCAGGGGAGGCGAGTTGGGTAACTGCAAGAACAAAATGCAGAAGGGATCGAAGAAGCAAGGCCAACCGAGAGGAACCCAGGCCGGAGCTGCAGATGGAAAGCTTCTCTCTGTCCGATGGGTGTATCCATAATAGAAACCGAGTGATTCGGTAGTAGATCCAGCTGGATGAGGTGCAGAAGTTGTTCATGTTGGGGCAAAGACTAGGGGTTAAGTGTCATCAAAATGAGGATGAAGTGTTGTCTCGGTTGGTCACGCTGGAAGAGGGAGAGGTGGCGAGCTTCAAGGAGGCATAACTCGATGGATCTGTGTAGTTGTCAGCTGGTGAGGTATGGAAGTTTCTTATGAAGGTTATCTCATTTAATGTTAGGGGTTTGGGTAGTGTGGTGAAGAGAAAAGAGATTTCTAAGTTAGTAAGAAAGGAGAATCCAAATTTCTTGTTTATTCAGGAAACAAAGCTTGAACAAATTGATATGTCTGTGTGTCGGTTAGTGTGGAACTCAGATGATTTTGAATGGGTAATGCAAAAATCAAATGGTAATTCGGGTGGTATGCTGTGCATATGGAATAAGAGGTATTTTGTGAAACAGAGGGTAGTTGAAGGTCAAGGTTTCATCGGGATTTCAGGGGAGTGGGGTCAACAACGGATTCAATGCACTTTTGTTAATGTTTATGCGCTATGCAATAGGCAACGCAGAGTTGTGTTGTGGGGGGAATTGCGTAGGTTAGTATTGGATGAAGGTGGGAGATGGCTATTGGCAGGGGATTTCAATGCTGTTCGCAATAGTGCGGAGAGGAAAGGGAGGATGGGTGAGACTCAGGACATGGAAGAATTTAATCTTTTTGTGCAAGAGACGGGTTTGGTAGATATCCGGTTGAGGAATAGAAAGTTTACATGGTATAGACCGGATGGAACTTCGATGAGTAGACTCGATAGGTTCTTGCTATCCACTAAAATGAGTTTAATGGAGGGAGATTGGATTCAAGAGGGCATTCGAAGGTCAATCTCAGATCACTGTGCAATTATTTTGAAATCAAGAAGTGTTGATTGGGGCCCCAAGCCCTTTCGGGTACTCGATGTATGGCAACAACATAATGATTTTAGAAAGTTTATAGATGAAAGATGGAAGATGGTGTAGATTGAAGGATGGGCAGCCTACAAGTGCAAGCAGAAGTCGAAATTGAAGAGGAATGCAAAAGGTGGAATGACAGGGTGTTTGGCAATGTGGAGGCCCGGTTTGACAAATTGAGGAATGAGATTGAGAGGCTGGATAAAAAATGTGAGGTGGAAGGGTTGAATGAGGCCGAGGTGAAGCAGCGAAGGGAGGCTTTTCAGGAGCTGAGGGAGACATTAAAGCAGCGGGAATTAGTATGGAAACAGAAATCAAGAGCTAATTGGGCTAGCTTCGGAGATGCCAATATAGCATTTTTTCATAGGAGTGTGCATGCTCGGAGGGCTCAAAATACAATTTCAGGTATCTACGGTGATAACGGGTGGGTTGAGGAACCTGAGCTTGTTAAGGCGGAGGCAGTGAAGTACTTCACCAAGGTATTTCAGAATGAACAGTGGCGCCGACCGATGATGGATGGGATTTCATTCTGAAGAATTTCAGAGGCACAATGAGAATGGCTTGAACGACCTTTTACCATAGAGGAAATTGAAGAGGGGCTAAATGATTGTGATGGCTCCAAGGCTCCAGGTCCAAATGGTTTTAATTTTAACTTTGTAAAGTTTGCCTGGAGCACCATGAAGGAAGATTTTGTGAATTTTGTGACGGAGTTTCATCGCAATGGGAGGTTAGTCAACGGTTTAAATTCTTCATTTCTGGCATTAATACCAAAAAAGTTGAATCCTGAGCAATTCAAGGAATATAGGCCTATTAGCTTGATAGGTTGTCTATATAAATTACTGGCTAAGGTATTGGCCAATCGGTTGAAGATGGTTATGGAGGGTATTATTAGTGAGTCACAGGCAGCTTTTATTGGAGGTCGGCAACTGGTCGACAGTGTGTTAGTTCTGAATGAGGTTGTGCATGAGGTGAAATGGAGGAAGCAAGAGTGCTTCATTTTAAAGGCGGATTTTGAGAAAGCCTACGACTATGTAGACTGGGGCTTTCTTGATTGGATGATGAATAGAATGGGGTTTGGGGTGAAGTGGAGGAAGTGGATGTGGGAGTGTCTTTCAACAGCGAGATCTCCATTTTAATAAATGGAAGTCCGACGAATGAATTTCCAGTTCGCAATGGTCTTCGCCAGGGGGATCCCCTGTCACCTTTTTTGTTTTTGTTAGTTGTGGAAGGCTTGTGTGGGCTTGTCAAAAAAGCGAAGAGTGAAGGACTCTTGAAGGGTGTCGAGATTGGACGGGGAGGCATGTTGTTATCATTGTTATAGTTTGCGGATGACACGGTGTTTATGGGGAAGGCTGATGTTGATAATTTACGGGTTGTGAAGGCCATTCTGAATTGGTTTCAACTGATCTCCGGGTTGAAGATCAACTTTGGGAAGAGCTATTTGTATGGCTTCAATGTGTCGGAAGGGTGGGTTAAAGGCGCAGTTGACATTTTGCGTTGTGGGGTGGGCAAAATGCCTTTTACTTATCTTGGCTTGCCAGTAGGAGGGAATTCAGGGAGAAGACAGTTTTGGAACCCAGTGCTGGACCGTTTCCGCCAGAAGCTTGCCTCCTGGAAAAGCCCCTTGCTGTCGTTCGGAGGTCGAATAACTTTAATTAACTCGGTACTCTCTGCTCTCCCTATATTTTATTTATCTTTATTTAAGATTCCTAAAGGTGTATTGCGTGAGATGATTAAAATTCAAAGAAGTTTCTTTTGGGGGGGTGTTAATTTGGATAGGAAAATTGCATGGGTTAGTTGGGAGTACGTGTGTATGGATAAGGGGAGGGGTGGCTTAGGAGTCGCTGATTTGGAGAGGAGGAATTGTAGTTTGTTGGGAAAATGGTGGTGCTAGGTGATGGTGTTGATGGTTTATGGAAGCGGGTTCTTTGGGAGAAATATTATGGGGGTAGAAAGGAGGCTGATGTTACGTCAGTTGTGACTTGGAATATGTCAGGTGTGTGGAAGGACATTGTGGGTCTCGGCAGAGGGTCGGAACAATTAGAAGCAATGTTAGGGAAAGGTTTTAAGTGGAAAGTGGGGAATGGGAGTTGCGTAGACTTTTGGCACGATAAATGGGTGGGGGATAAATCATTACGAAATTTATTCCCTCGGTTGTATGCATTAGCTAATATTAGGGAGGGACTGTTAAAGGATATGGGGTTTTGGAGTGCTGAAACTTGGATATGGGATTGTAGGTGGAGGCGTAATTGTGTAGGGAGGGGAGTGG
>BPVZ01000095.1:1019369-1039933 GCA_020521535.1 Rubroshorea leprosula
ATAATTTGAGATATTATTTAATAATTAATTATTTTTATTATAATTTATAATATTATATATTCATTTATTTAATAATAATAAGTAAAAATTATATAAAAAAATACAATTATATGCATACCATTACTTATATACTCATATTTAACATAATTCATAGTCTTATACAACAATCTCTTATAAAAAAAAATCTTAATAATTAAAAAATTAAAATTTTATATAAAAATTTTTAAAATTAAATTTTAAAATATAAAATATAAAAATTTTTATTTTTATTATATAACTCACCATTTAACTTATAAAAAAATAATAATAAGATGATGAAAAATTAAAACGAAAATGTAATAAATGTTATTAAATTAATAAATATATAATATTATGAGTCAAAAAAATAAAACAAAATAACCATTAAATAATTATTAATATCAAATTTTAACGTTACGTCTCATTTATTATTATTAAAAAATTTTAAAAAAAGAAATAAGAAAAGAAAAGAAGCTCGTATACGTACAAATTAATTTGGCTGGATAAAAGAAAACAACGGCAGAAGAAAAAGAACGGATAAAACACGAGCCACTAGAGAGGTGAGACGTTGCCTTGCACACCTCTCCCTCCTCCCGTTTTCACAAACTCCACGATAGCTGAAATCGTTTCCATACTCAACCGCTACTCTCTCACCACCAAAAAGAAAAAACGGCAATCAAATCCTTCCGCTTTCGAATTTGGTTTTCCTCACAACAAAACTAAAATGTCACTCCTCTTCCCTTCTCCACCAATCCCAGGCTCAGCTTCCCTCCAAAATCCATTCCACGCGCCACCACACGCCTCGCTGCTCGCGGTGGCGACTTCATCGACACTTTCACTGAGAAATCAGGATACGTTTTTGATCTGAGTGCTTCCGAGGCCGACTTGTTGACTGATTACAGCGTTTCCAGGATAACCTCAATTTACAAGAGGAAGCCTCTGATTCTGCTGCGCCGCCTTCTCCAAATCGGTCTGACTTTCGGGAAATGGTTCGGCGATCGGTACGTCGATACTGTCATGGATCGCTCCGGTCAGATGTTCGAGGTTTGGATTGATATTGATTTCGTAAGGAATTTGTTTTCTCTTAACACTCTGCAATGGTGATTGATATTCTCTTTGCTTGACTTACACATTAGAGCTGCGGAGCTTCGGAAAATATTGGTAGAACTTGGTCCGGTAAGACTCTTCCATTTTTTTTTCTTTTAATATGTTTGTGGTTTATTTATTCTTTTTGTTGCTTAATTACTTCTGTTTCTTTTCTTTTTGTGCTGTAGGCATACGTTAAAATTGCTCAAGCTGTTTCCTCTAGACCTGTAAGTTGACATATCATTTAGGCAACAACAAGCATGACTTGCTTAATTCCATTTTACTGTTCCATTTCTTCATTGTAACATTTGGTCAGCATTAGAAATGGGCTCCATCATTTAGGCAATTTTATTTAATTAGGTTTGAATCTTGAAACGAATGAATTGAGCTTATGTGAAAACTAGATTGGCCATGGCTGTAGGATTTGATACCACCATCATACTTGGATGAGCTTTCGTTGTTGCAAGACCGAATAACTCCATTTTCAACTGAAGTTGCATTGAATACCATCGAACAAGAGCTTGGATTACCAATAGATCAGCTTTTCTCAGAGATTTCGCCAGAGCCAATTGCAGCAGCATCCCTTGGTCAGGTCTGTATTTGGTTGGAGACTCTTCTATTTAACTATTCTCAAGAGTTGGTTAAAGCCTAACTCAAAATTTAAAGCTTAGTACTCTTTCTCTGCCAAGTAGGTCTATCAAGCCAGGCTTCGTCGCAGTGGTCAAGTTGTTGCTGTCAAAGTACAGAGGCCTGGAGTTAGGGCTGCAATTTCCTTAGACATATTGATCTTGCGCTTTCTAGCAGGGTTGATTAAGAGAGCTGGTAAATTTAATACTGATCTTCAGGTAAGTAAGAAATGTGTTATTGGGAGTTCAGTTGAACCTTTTTCTTCTTGAATCTGTTCCGTTTTCACTTACTGATACTAACACAAAGCATGTCCTCCAACTTTCAGGCGGTTCTTGATGAGTGGGCATCAAGTCTTTTCCGGGTAAAGTTAATGATATCTCTAACATTTATATGCTCCAACTATTAGAAGATAAATGACATGATAGTATACCAACCCTCCTATCTCAACTGAAACTTATATTTTAAATTCAGAATGACTATTCAAAATAAGATAACTGAAAATACTCAACTAGTTGAAAATTTATAATGTTGTGTTTGTGCCTACACTTGGGCTGTATAATTTATGACAGATGTTTTAGATGGTGCTTATGTACATGGAAACTTTTCTAGTCACTAATTCTAGATTCTTAGATATTACATTTTTACTTCCTTTTTGTATTGTTAAATCTTACTATAATTGTTTAATGCCCATCTCTCTTTACAACTCCATTGTTATAGTCCATTTTAGTGAGAGAAGTTGTGCATTTTAGTCTTGGTCATAAGTTACCACCCCCTTTCAATATTCTTAGTACTTCATATTGAACACAAGTAAATCACATTGAATGCAGGAGATGGATTATAGGAAAGAAGCAAAAAATGGACTGACATTATTACAGGTACTTCATGACTTAATTATCCTTAAAATTGTCTCTTAGCAAAGTTTCTAGCTAATAGACTCAATTTGGTGATATCAAAAATTATCCGAGGACATCAAATGGCTTTTATCAAAGGAAGACAACTTTGTGATGTTGTTTTTATGGCAAATGAGATTATTGATGTAGCAAAGAGGATGAAAAGAGAAAGTTTCTTTCTTAAGATTGATTTTGAAAAGGCATACGATAAGGTGTGTTGGCGTTTTCTAGACCATATGCAATTAAGAATGGCATATGGTGAGACTTGGAGAGGTTGGATACGAGAATGTCTTCAAACTAATTTGTTCTCAATGCTAGTTAATGGGAAACCCTCTAGACAATTTGGAATCAGTCATGGTCTAATGCAAGAAGACCCCTAATCTCTTTTTTTATTTTTGATTGTAGTGGAAGGACTTAATTGATTAATCTCCTTGGCTGTTGATAGAGGTCAGTTCCAGGGAGTGGAGGTTGGAAGTAACAGTGTTTGCTTCTCACATAATCAGTTTGCTAAAGATACAATGTTGTTCAGGCATGCATCAGAATGCAACAATTGGGCAGCAAAATGTATATTGAGAACTTTCGAGTAAGTCCCGAGATTGAAGATAAATTATGAAAAAAGCCATCTTATGGGAGTGCATGTCCAAGACGAGTGGAAATTGAATATAGGGCTGATGTATGTCCAAATGGAGAGAACCTATATAACACACCTCCCTAAGCACTTTTAGTCCTAGGAGAGTTTCAAAATAAAATTTATAGTAAAAAATTGCAACAGAAGTAAAAACACTTTTAATATAAAATGTTTCTTCAAAACAAAGCTTGTATTTAAAAAAATCAATTTACATTTTGAAAAGAGAAGATTATAAATACCTGTAAAAGAAAACCACTTTAACAAATCGATATATATATTGGAAAAATGTCAAAATATTCAAAGTTATAAAATAAACTGAGCTAAGCTCATTTATAATTAATTTAAAGATTTTATACATAAAAGTAATTTACACAAAAATTATATGAGGCAAATTCCTCTCCAAAACTTTTCAAAAGAACAAAAGTTGAGTCATTATTTTGGTAACACATCGATCTACCTCCCTATCGAAAACACGAGATTCTAGCTTGTACATACAACGAGCATGCAAGTCCCGTGCCAAAAGCTCCTAAACCGAGAGATTGCTACCTCGATCTACTAATCTGAAATGGGGGGGATTTTATGAGCTAATAGCCCAGTAAATAATAAGTTTAAGCTATAAACTTGGGTTCTAAAACCCTTAGACCTATCCACACAAAGAGCATAAGACACAACGAAATTAAATGACATAATATTATAATTCTCACTATTTAAATAATAACTTAATATCTCAAATCATAAGCACACATGTCAAGGAATAATCAATGACATTTAAATTGAATTCATATACTAAAATCATATGCTCACAAATACGATGTCACAAGCACAATGCATAAAACTGAAAATCACACAATGCTATGGAGTCCACTGAGGTGTGCTAGCAACACTGTACTGGAGCTAATCACAGTACTAACCCTACTGTACAGAGGTCCACTAAATATCCCAAAGGATCCATTGAATACCCCAAGCTTTAAAGTTTAGGTCCACTTATTCCATAGCCACAAACACATACATATGTCAAACAAATTCAGAATATGTCCAAAATACTATTACGATATTATCCCATTTAATGTCCTCATTGATCAGTCACATGGACAATTCAAGTTCATACTAATATCCACATACACAACTCACATATTCTATAGAACTTCATATTGAAAAAAATTGAAGTGCACTGCATAAATGGTAATTAGTGCATGAATAGTAATTAAGTGAACAGTAATCATGAACAGTACAATTTACTTATAATTCCAACAAGTAAAAATTCACACCAAATCAAACATATAAAGGAATAATTCATTGTCTTTCCCATATAAACCCCAAAAATTGACATGTTTTTAATAAAATCCTAATACCCAAAAATCTTATAAACCAAAAGATTAGAGTCAAATCTCACCAATTTAAACTACCCAAAACTCTAACCCCAAATTCATAACCTAAACTTCTACTTACCTAAAAAAAACACCATAACCTTGGTTGGAAAAAGAAGGAAGAAAAGGATGCAAGGGACGGCTGGAAGATGAAGGAAAACAAAATGGGGCTTTTGGGAGCCTTCTGGAGGCTTATCCAAGTCCCAACTGACAAGGAAAAAAAAACTTGGTTGGGATAATGCCATGTGGTAAGCAAAATTGGGGTAATTGAGTCAAGGCCATTCAACTTCTACTAAATTTTACTTAAAACCCCCAAACTTTAAATTCAATCAATTTAATCCCTAAAACTATAAAATAAAGGACACTAATTTTTAAATTATTCACTAAGGTATGTGGGGTATTACATCTTCCCCACCTTAAAAGGATTTGGCCCACCAAATCATTTAGCTTACCAAAATAGATTTGGATATTGCCCCCTCATCTGACTTTCAAGCTTCTATGTAGCTTCATTCTCATTATGATGCTGCCGCAACACTTTTACCAAAGGCACAGTCTTGTTCCTCAAAACTTTTTCTTTCATATTCAAAATTGGTACTGGCTTTTTGGTGTAACTCAAATCTTCCTTCAACTATAATGGTTCATAGTTTATGATATGTGAAGGATCTAGCTCATACTTCCTCAAAATCGACACATGAAATACATTATGCACATTTGACAATTCTGGAGGCAATGCAATTCTATAAGCCACTTTACCTACCCTTTAAAGAATCTCAAACAGGCCAATGTCCCTCGGACTGAGTTTTCCTTTCAAGCCAAACCGATACACTCCCTTAGTTGGTGACACCTTAAAAAATACATAATCTCCAACTTCAAATTCCAAATGTCTCCTTCTATTGTCTACATAACTCTTTTGTCTGTCTTGAGCCACTTTAAGCCTCTGCTGAATTAATTTCACCTTTTCTATTGTTTGCTGCACAAAATAAGGCCCCATTACCCTTCCATAACCAACTTCTGCCCAACAAATTGGAGTTCTACATCTCCTGCCATAAAGAACCTCATAAGGTGCCATTTTGATACTGGAATGATAACTATTATTATAAGTAAACTCTGCCAATGAAAGACGATCATCCCAACTCTCAGACAAATCTAATGCACAAGCTCTTAGCATGTCCTCAAAAGATCTCCAAAATCTTGCAGTAAACCTTAGATCCCTGTCTGATACAATGCTCACTGGGACTCTATGGAGTCTAACAATCTCTTAAACATAAAGCTTGGCCAACTTGTCCAATGGGTCTTTTTGTTTTAGGACCAAAAAGTGAGTTGACTTTGTCAGTCTATCCACAATCACCCAAATTGCATCAAATTGCCTTCTCGTCTTCAACAATCCCACAATTAAGTCCATTGAGATGGCTTCCCACTTCCACTCCGGTATAGGCAAAGGTTGAAGTTGCCCTTCTAGCTTCTAGTGCCTTGTTTTTACCACTTGACAAGTCAAGCACTTAGACACATATTTAGCCACATCTTTCTTCATGCTTTTCCACCATAATGTCTTTTTCAAGTCCTGATACATTTTGGTACTCCTAGGATGAATGGTATAATTGGACTTGTGTGCTTCTTGGAGTAATTTCGTCCTTAACTCTTCATCATATGGAACACAAATTCTATCTCCAAGTCTTATGATTCCATCATCCGAAATATGAAGACCCGTTTCAAAGCTTTTTCCACTATCCTTCATCCACTCCATCAATCTTGAATCTTTCTGTTGTGCTTCCTTGATATTTGACAATAGTGTAGGTTGAACCATCAAACTAGACACTAGTACATCAAATTTTGGTGGCACAAATTTGACATTCAAGTCTTTGAATTCTTCTAAGAGTTTCCACTCCATCACCATTAAGCTTGCTAAGTTGCTAGTTGATTTTCTACTAAGTGCATCTGCAACCACATTTCCTTTTCCGGGTTGATAGACAATTTTGCATTTATAGTTATTCAAATACTCCACCCATCTTCTTTGTCTCAAGTTAAGCTCTTTTTGTGAAAATAAATATTTCAAGCTTTGGTGATCAGTGTGCACCTCAAACTCTTCTCCATACAAATAATGCCTCCACAACTTAAGTGCAAAAATTATGGCCGCAAGTTCTAAATCATGTGTAGGGTAATTCCTCTCATGCGTCTTGAGCTGTCTGGACCCATAAGCTATCACCTGTCCATGTTGTATAAGTACACAACCCAAGCCTTTATGAGAAGCATCGGTATATACCACAAAGTTTCCTCCATTGTCGGGAATAGTAAGAATTGGTGCTGTGACCAATCTATTCTTCAACTCTTGAAAGCTTTGCTCACATTTATCTATCCATTCAAACTTCTAATTCTTACGAGTAAGTTGTGTTAATGGACTAGCAATCTTTGAATATCCCTCCACATACCTTCTATGATATCCTGCTAGTCCAAGAAAACTCCGCACTTATGTGACAGTAGTTGGCCTTTCCCACTTTACAACTGCTTCCACTTTACTAGGATCAACTGATATGCCATCCTTCGAAACAATATGACCTAGAAAGCTAATTTGATTCAACCAAAACTCACACTTATCAAACTTGGCATACAACTTCTTTTCTCGCAAAATCTGCAATACAATGGCAAGATGCTCCTTATGGCTCTCTTCATTAGGAGAAAAGATAAGAATGTCATCAATGAAAACAATGACAAACTTATCTAAGTACAGTTGAAAGATCTTATTCATAAGATCCATAAAAACTGCAGGGGCATTGGTTAGACCAAACGACATTACTAAGAACTCGTAGTATCCATATCTACTCCTAAAAGCAGTCTTCATCACATCATCGAGTTTAACCTTTAGTTGATAATAACCTAATCTAAGATCAATTTTAGAAAAGACACGAGCCCCTTGTAACTGATCAAACAAATCATCAATCCTTGGCAAAGGATATTTGTTTTTTATGGTGACTTGATTCAACCGTCTATAATCAATGCACAATCTAAGTGAGCCATCTTTCATTTTCACAAAAAGAACTGGAGCACCCTAGGGAAAAGTACTGAGTCTAATAAACCCCTTATCAAGAAGCTCTTGCAATTGCTTTTTCAATTCAATTAGTTCTGCTGGGGCCATTCTATAAGGTTGTTGGGATATTGGTGCAATACCAGGCACAAGGTCTGTAGTAAATTCAATCTCCCTATCTAGAGGTAACCCAGCAACTCTTTAGGAAAAACATCAGGGAAGTCTTCCACTACCTAAATTCCTTCTGCAGACACCGACTTGTCTTCAGACTCAAAAACATATGCCAAATATCCATAACACTCATACTACAACATTTTATTAGCTTGCATGCAAGAAATAAGTAATGGAAATGATCCAACTTTTTCTCCTTCAAATCGAATCACATGCTGGTTAGGAGCAGAAAAAGTAACCACCTTCTCATAACAATCAACCATGGCATAATAGGTAGACAACTAATCCATACCAAGTATGACATCAAATTCCATTATTCCTAACAAAATAAGATCGACAAGCAAAACTCTACCCTCTACCATAACTCTACAGGATCTATAAATGGTTTTTGATGTTAAAACCTCCTTAGAAAGAGTATTCACCACAAGCACACAATCAAGGGTCTCAGGCTCCACATGCAAAAATGGCACATACTTAGATGACACAAATGAGTGGGTAGATCCATAGTCAATCAACACATGGGCATTCCCAAAAGAGATAGGTATGTTAGCTTTTATAACTATAGGAGTGTTTTGAGCTTGTTGTTCTGGGATGGCAAAAACTTTTCGTTGAACCTTGGGCTTCTTATTGTTTTGATCCTTTGGCTGTTGACTTGCTCCCTTGAGAATCGAGCAATCCTTGATCAAGTGGCCAGTCTTTCCACACTTGAAACATGCTCTAGTTTGCCAATAACATTCTTTTCCCCCATGGTTCTTACCGCACCTCTTACAAAAATCAAAACTTGGTCTGTTGCTTTCGAGGATCTTCCTTTTTCTCCTTTGCTCAGGCTTCTTGTTGAAAGGCTGGTTGTTGATAGCCTTTCCCTTGCCTTTTGAGTCATGAGTCTCCATTTTTTGCTCCTCCATATCTTGCTCAATTATTTGAGCCATGGCCAAGACCTCATCATAAGTCTTTAGCATTTCAGGAACCACCTTGTTCCTAATGGAAGCTTTCAACCCTCTTTGAAACTTCCTTGTCTTCTTAACTTCATCATTAACAACGTGAGGAGCAAACTTCATAAGATAACTGAATTTAATTTGATACTCATCAACTGTCATGTCATCTTGCTTCAAATTCATGAACTCCCGCTCCTTTCTTTCCAACACAGCTGCAGAAACATATTTTCGATAAAAGTCCTAAACAAACTTGTCCCATGTAACCTCCTCCCCTCTCTTAGAAAACCCATCTTGAGCAGCTATCCACCAATCATCTGCTTCACCTTCAAATGTGAACATTGCCAACTCCACTTTTTGCCTGTCAGTACATATCAAGAGCTTGAACATCTTTTCTAATTTCTTAACCCAAGACTCAGCTACATAGGGATTAGGAACTCCCTTGAAGCTAGGCAAGTTCATGTTCTGAAATTGCTTCACCAATGTCAACTGCTCATTTCCTTCCCTAGAGTCCATTGTTTGTTGTGAATTGCCACCAGTGTTTTGTGGGGCATTATTGTTGTTCTGATGTTGAAGATAATCCCTAAAGATGGAACTCATATCCGTAATGACCTTTTGCATTATGTCCATTCGGGCATTCACATCATCAGCAGGAGGAGGAGTAAAAGTATTGTCTCCTTGACTCATCTTTCTTCTCTGATACTGGTACAAACAAAGAGTGCAAAACTAATAGTTAGGCAAAGTCTAATTCTATGACACTAGACTCTAACTCATATGGCAGATCAATATATCAGCAAAATCTTGGCTATGATACCAAAAATATAACACACCTCCCTAAGCACTTTTAGTCATTGGAGAGTTCGAAAATAAAATTTATAGTAAAGAATTGTAGCGAAAGTAAAAACACTTCTAATATAAAATGTTTCTTCAAAAGAAAGCTTGTATTAAAAAAAAATCAATTTACATTTTACAAAGAGAAGATTATAGATACCTATAAAGGAAAACCACTTTAACAAGTCAATATATATTGGAAAAATGTCAAAATATTCAAAGTTATAAAATAAGCTGAACTAAGCTCATTTATAATTAATTTAAAGATTTTATATATAAAGGTAATTTACACGAAAATTATATGAGGCAAATTCCTCTCCAAAACTTTTCAAAAAAATAAAAACTAAGTCATTGTTTTGGTAACACATCGATCTACCTCTCTATCAAAAACATAAGGCCCTAACTTGTACATACAACGAGCATGCGAGTCTCGTGCCAAAAGCTCCTAAACCGAGAGACTACTACCTCGATCTACTAATCTGAAATGGGGGGAGGATTTTATGAGCTAACAACCCAATAAGTAATAAGTTTAAACTATAAACTTAGGTCCTAAAATCCTTAGACCTATCCACACAAAGAGCATAAAACACAACGGAATCAAATCACATAATATTATAATTCTCACTATTTAAATAATAACTTAATATCTCAAATTATAAGCACACATGTCAAGAAATAATTAATGACATTTACATTGAATTCATATACTAAAATCATATGCTCACAAATACGATGTCACAAGCGCAATGCATAAAACCGAAAATCACATAATACTATGGAGTCCACTGAAGTGTGCTAGCAATACTGTACTGGAGCTAATCACAATACTAACCCTACTGCACGAGGTCCACTAAATACCCCGAAGG
Organism: Rubroshorea leprosula; assembly: GCA_020521535.1. Classification (NCBI taxonomy): domain Eukaryota; kingdom Viridiplantae; phylum Streptophyta; class Magnoliopsida; order Malvales; family Dipterocarpaceae; genus Rubroshorea; species Rubroshorea leprosula. Next base: position 1,029,805 of record BPVZ01000095.1, read on the forward strand.
GTCCACTAAATACCCAAAACTTTAAGCTTAGGTCCACTTATTCCATAACCACAAACACATACGCATGTCAAACAAATTCAAAATATGTCCAAAATACTATTACGATATTATCTCATTTAATGTCCCCATTGATCAGTCGCACGGACAATTCAAGTTCATACTAATATCCACATACACAACTCACATATTCTATCGAACTTCATATTGAAAGAAATTGAAGTGCACTACATAAATGGTAATTAGTGTGTGAACAGTAATCCATAAACAGTAGACATGAACAGTAATCATGAACAATATTTATAAACAATAATCATGAACAGTGCAATTTAGTTATAATTCCAGCAAGTAAAAATTCACACCAAATCAAACATATAAAGGAATAATTCATTGTCTTTCTCATATAAACCCCAAAAATTGACTTGTTTTTAACAAAATCCTAATACCCAAAAATCTTATAAACCAAAGGATTAGAGTCAAATCTCACCAATTTAAATTACTCAAAACTCTAACCCTAAATTCATAACTAAAACTTATACTTACCTAAAAAAAACACCTTAACCTTGGCTAGAGAAAGAAGGAAGAAAAGGATGCAATGGATGGCTGGAAGATGCAAGAAAACAACATGGGGCTTTGGGGAGCCTTCTAGAGGCTTATCCAAGTCCCAACCGACAAGGAAAAGAAAACTTGGTTGGGATAATGCCATGTGGTAAGCAAATTTGGGGTAATTGAGTTAGGGTCATTCAACTTCTACTAAATTCTACTTAAAACCCCCAAACTTTAAATTCAATCAATTTAATCCCTAAAACTATAAACTAAAGGAAACTAATTTTTAAATTATTCACTAAGGTATGTGGGGTGTTACAACCTATCTTTGCACAATCCAAGCCTTACATTCCTCAAATCTAACCCAAAGTCAAGGTAAGTATGATCAAAGTGTTTCCATGCCTCACCATTGGTGGGAAGAACAATCTTTTCAAATTCACCATCACAACTAAGGTGCCATGTCATATGCTCAGTAATTTTTCTGCACATGTACAATCTCTTCAATCTAGGTGTAAATGAGAGGTATCATAATGACTTCCTTCGTATATGTTGATTTTGTTACATATGCCTCTGCTTATAACGAGGTTCACCACATATTAGACATGTGATGTAATTTTTGTTTTCATATTCAATGTAATACAGGAACCAATTATTTACACAAACACTGTACTTTTTATAACCTAGACTAAAATGCCTCATCATCTTTTTAGCACTGTAAAAATCTTTTGAAATCTTATTCGATCTTTTGGTTCAATCCATCTCTTATTGCACTCTAACATATAATCCCAATTAACCACACTTATATTATAAGGTGTCTTTGCATTCATAAAATGAACACCCATTTGAATATTGTATCATCCTCATCACATCCATCATAAAGCGACATGTTAATAGCCTGTAAAAGATAAAACAATTCCTTTACATCTCCCAATGCCTCTTCAAATATTGGGTTCTTACTGGCTTGTTCATTCATATTATATTCTATGCCATGTAAACTCATTACATCTATAACTATTTCTTTAATTAAATCATTACCTGATTCTTCCATCACAAAGGGAGTTGCTTTTAAGGATTCCCCCCATTGATGATGTTGTTGCTTTCGCATTGATTGCTCTTCGTGTGCAAGTCAAACTAGATACCAATTCATAAAACCTTTTTCTATCAAATGACATTGCACAATGACACGATGATGCCATTCTTGGTTCATATATTTTCTACGCAGACACCTAAAATGATTTTTACTACAAAATTCTAGATTGGAGTGTGAAAATGCATAATCCAAAAAGAACTCCATGCCAGTTTTGAATTCTTCAACAAAATAGCCATCATCATGTAAACAATGATACATCCAACATCAATCTCCTAGCATGTGAAATATTTCCTTAAATTTTAATTAAAACTATTCATATCCCCACACAAATAATAATAAATCAAATTTGATAATTTGCAAAACATATTTACTAAACTAAAATTAAGAACGAATATAACAATGTAGTTATAATTTACTAATCAATTAATCAATATAATTAACATTAACCAATCAATTAATTCATATAATCATAATTTATCAATTAATTAAATAATATAATCATAATTTACTAATAAATTAGTTAATATAATCATCGTTTACTAATCAATTAAATAATATAATTATAATTTACTAATCAATAATTAATATAACAATTTCTTCCCTAACTAAATTTCAAAATAAAAATAAAGGAAAAAATTATACAACATACTTATAAAAGTGGAGACTTACAATTCAACCAAATCAAAGTCAAATTAATGCTTTGAAAGTAATGGATGAACCTAAAAAAAAAATAACAAAATTGGTTAATAAATAGAGAAAGGTGAAAAAACATAGTAATGAAAATGTAAATATTATGACTAGCAAATTAATAGAATGAAGAAAAATGTAGTTAATAAAACATAGATTAAATATAAGTTATATGAATAAAAAATAAAAACAAAAAATTCAACTAACATACGCACAAATTAGTGAAGTAGAACAATAGATCAAGACAGAAGGAGATTGGATACGTTAACATGGGATGGAAGCCCAAGAAAACCCCTGAATATTAGCCAAATCAAGTAGCAACGGCTGGTGATGTGTCACCGCAGCCAAGAGAACTAAGAAACTAGGGACAGGGGTTTAAGGAAGGAGAAAAGGTTTAGGGGAAAATGAAATTGTTTGCCTATTTTAGTCACAATAACTAACCAAAATAGTAAAGGAAACATGGGACCCACAGCAAAATCTATCAAATTTGATTCAATTGGGTATTTCAGTCAAGCACACTAACCAAAATATGGTCAAAAAGTTGGCTAGCAAAAGTAAAAACAATGCAATCCCTTATTTCGATCAATATAACTAACTGAAATAGGTTAAAAGGCTGAACCCCAACTACAATCAAATCAATCTCAACATGTTTCACATCAGGCTATTTCAGTCAACATAACTAACCAAAATAATATGGAAAAGGCTGAACCATAACATGCTTAAATCAAATCAGCTCAAACGCATTAGTTTGGTCAAGCTATGTGATCGGGAAATTGCACAACTGTGCAACAATTATAGTTTGGCCAAAATGATTGATCAAATTAGTAATATTTAATGTTGTGAAATATTCAGATTTTATTACCATTTTATTCGGTCAATTTGTTTGACAAAATAAACCTATTTTTTATTTCGTCAAATTTTTTGACCGATTTAGTTTTGATGCTATTTCTCGCACAACTAATTCAATGTAAATTTTTTACTAGATTAAATTTTGACTAAATTATTCATCTTTGAGGATTTTAAGCCAATAGAGCTTTTATTTAATCAAGAAAACTGTCCAAAATGTATATTTTTTTCACTGAAATACTTTGACTGAAATGCTCAATATTTTGGTAGTGTTAGAATTGAAATAGGCAAGTGAACATTTCGATTGGTCTAAGAGAAAAAAAAAATGTTATTTAACTTTTTTTTTCAAAGTGTTTATGATAAATTTCAATTATTTAAGTTCAAAAATAAAACAAAAAATGAACTTCTTTTGTTTAAAAATCAGATCTTAAATTAAAACTTAATGATTTAAAATATAAATATAAATACGCTTTAATTTTTTATTATTAGTTTTGAAAGAATTTTAGGTTTTAAAATCAGATTTCTTCCCGCCATCCCTTGAAGAAAATTGTAGTTTCTCTTTATTTAAGGATTTGATGGCAAAATCTGTCACACCTTAGAGCCTAAATCTGGGTGTGAAACAGACACCGTACATTTGTAAGAGAATCTCACAAATGCACAAGACTCGAAACTTGCTAAATTCATTACCAACAGTTCACGTAAACTTATATCAATATTTCAAAACAAAATCTAACTTACAAAAAATAATCTACAACTCAAAATCTGCATCCAAAATACAATGGCTAGGATTCTTGCTCGTCACTCCCCTTAGTTTCCCACGTCTCGAGTCACATTACCTGAAATGGTGGACAAGGAAAAGCTATGTGAGATAACTCAACAAACAAAAATATAGATAATCCTTAATTAAAATTTATAGCACGCCAACAAGTACAATCACATATCAAGAAAAACGGGTGCAGGTACGAAAATGAAATAGATGTTTTCTCTATACGTCATGGCCAGTGTTTATAAACCTCTCACTGGCAGGCTTAATAGTAACCAATGTATTATCCCACTGACAGGAATACAGGATGAATCAGTTCCTGGGAATATATGTCGACATGTGCTAGCATTTATAAACCTCCAATTAGCGGGCAGAGTAAAACATGACCATATTGGAAACAAAACTAAGCAAGAGTTAACAGGAGAACCATAATTTACAAATAATTTAAAAATAATTTCCAGATCATCAGGACAATCAAGTAAACTCTAAGTAAGCATGCTCAACTCAATGAAAATGATAATAATTTCATTTCAAACCAATCATGCTCGTGTTTGTGTAAAACTAATTTAGTCTCGTCACCATTTTAAAAACCATCAGAAATATGCTTTCAAAAAACCTTTACCTCAATCCAAAGGCATTACCATACTTTTACTTATCTCTTCTTGTAGGCTTACAACAGCAAGTATTCAAGGTTTCAAGGAGATGGTGGTAACTTAGAACCTATGCCACATTAAATAACAAACAAGATTACAATGTACCCCATTTAGTTAAATTGGCTTCTAATTCAAAAAATCAAGTTTCTATCCAAGTTAACAATTTCTTCCTACACACCCTTACTATTTCTACCCCTTTTGAAATCTTATTAACATATAAATATGTTTAACAACACTTAGAGTATGCTTAAAAAACTCTCATTGTCACACGCAACAACAGCATTTATGTGCAAAACAGTAGCTATTTATGGGCAAAAATAGCAGAAATTTCTAACAAGAAAAGCAGAATTTGTCTAGACAAAAGAACTATTTATGGTTTAAAATAGCAAACATTTCTGACAAGAGCAACAGAATTCTTGTAGGCAAAACAGCAGCAAAATAGTAAGATTTTCTGGATAAAAACAGGAGAAAATTCATGGGCAAAACAGCAGTAAAACAGTAGCAAAATAGCAGAATTTTCTGGGTAAAAACAACAGGAATTTGTGGGCAAACAGCAACAACAAAACAATGTTGAAACAAGCCAAAACTGGGCAGCATTCAAGCAAAAATGTAGTAGCAAAAAGGCAACCAAAACAAAGCTATAACAAAGGGTTTTAGAGTATGAAAACAACAGCTAAAATCTAGTAAAATCATGATGTAATATGACAGTAGGTAAGGTGGGAATAAAACAAAAAAGAGAGCAATTTTTGTCAAGTTTTGGTCAGATTTCGTGCCGAAATTTCCAACAGAATTCATGCTTAGAAATTGACTGATTTGAGTTGAGTGGTCAACAGATAAATTGTAACCCTATGTCTTAACGTTCTATAGACTCAAGAATTACCTTAATCGGAGATCTAGAAAGGAAGTTATGATAAAAATAGTGACAATAGATCGGGCTGCCAGTTCAGTCCTCCAATAGGATCCGAAATTGCAGCAAAGTTTTCACCTTGAAAATAGCTAAATTGGGTTAAATGTCTAACATAAAAATTGTAGGTTTGTCTCTTATCTTTCCATAGAATCAAGAATGAACTCAAAACAATGCTACAAAAAGAGTTATGGGTAAATTACTACAGAAGGATCATGCAGTTCAAATTTCTAGCAAGGAAAATCAATTTCTGGTGGTATTTATCATGGACAAAATCAAAGGGAAAACTACAGAAATTTCCCAAAATTAAAAACCCTAAATGATTAGAGCTAACCCACTTCAAATCAAGGATGAAAAGATGAGCAACAAGGTTGATTTCTTACCAAAAAGTGCTGAAAATGGTGATGGACAGCAACCCAAAATAGATCAACAGATTGGGAGGTTGCAGCAACTAGATCTGGAAATTTTGAGCATCATTTTGGAACCATAAACTCATTTATCTTTAACCGTTGCTAAGAAGGAAGAAAACTAAGTTCTTACCTATTATTCTGGCAAGAAGGTGCTGGCGCAGCGCAAGGCAAGGGCTTGGTGTGGAAAATTCTAGTGAGGGTTGGGGGGAAACACGTAGAATTGGGTAGGAAAAAAAAGAAAACCAGCCTTGGCCCCCTTTTAAATCACCAAATTTCACTTTTAATGCTCCTTAGGTTTGAAATTTTTTAATCATTAGGCCCAGTAATAATAATTCCTTCCATATAAATCCCTAACTTAAATTTAAATTTAAATTCACTTGTACTAACATATTCATGTATATATATGTCTAAAATTTCAGAAATTTTGGGATGTTACAAATAATTTACAAATAATTTCTAGATCATCAGAAGAGTCAAGTAAACTCCAAGTAGGCATGCTCAACTCAATGAAAATGATAATAATTTCATTTCAAACTAATCATGCTCGTATTTGTGTAAAATGGGTTTAGTCCTGCCACCATTTCAAAAACCATCAAGAATATGCTTTCAAAAAACCTTTACCTCAATCCAAAGGCATTACCATACTTTTACTTACCTCTCCTTGTAGGCTTACAACAGCAAGTATTCAAGGTTTCAAGGAGATGGTGGTGACTTAAAACCTATGCCACATTAAAGAACAAACAAAATTACAATATACCCCATTTAGTTAAATTGGATTCTAATTCCAAAAATCAAGTTTCTATCCAAGGTAACAATTTCTTCCTACACACCCTTACTATTTCTATCCCTTTGAAATCTTATTGACATATAAATATGTTTAACCACACTTAGAGTATGCTTAAAACAACTCTCATTGTCACACGCAACAGCAGCATTTATGGGCAAAACAGCAACTATTTATGGGCAAAAACAGTAGAAATTTCTAGTAAGAACAGCAGAATTTTTCTAGACAAAATAGCAGCTATTTATGGTTTAAAACAGCAGATATTTCCAACAAGAACAGTAGAATTCTTCTAAGCAAAACAGCAGTCAAAATAGCAGGATTTTCTGGGTGAAAACAACATCAAATTCATGGGCAAAATAGCAGTAAAACAGTAACAAATAGCAGAATTTTCTACGTAAAAGTAGCAGGAATTTGTGGGCAAACAGCAACAGCAAAACAATGTTGAAACAAGCCAAAACTGGACAGCATTCAAGCAAAAATGTAGTAGCAAAAAGGCAACCAAAACAAAGCGATAACAAGGGGTTTTAGAGCATGAAAACAACAGCTAAAATCTAGTAAAATCATGATGTAATATGGCAGTAGATAAGGTGGGAATAAAACAGAAAAGAGAGTAATTTCTGTCAAAGTTTTGGTCAGATTTCGTGCTGGAATTTCCAATAGAATTCACACCTAGAAATTGACTGATTTGGGTTGAGTGGTTAACAAATAAATTGTAACCCTATGTCTTAACGTTCTATAGCCTCAAGAATTACCTTAATCCAAGGTTTACAAAGGAAGTTATGATCAAAATAGTGACAAAAGGTCGGGCTGCCAATTCAGTCCGCCTGCAGGATCCGAAATTGCAGCAAAGTTTTCACCTTGAAAACAGCTGAAATGGGTTAAATGTCCAACATAAAAATTGTAGATTTATCTCTTAACTTTCTATAAAATCAAGAATGAACTCAAAACATTGCCTACAGATAGAGTTATGGGTAAATTACTATAAAAGGGTCATGCAGTTTGAATTTTTGGCAAGTAAAGGAAATCAGCTTCTGATGGTATTTATCATGGACAAAATCAAAGGAAAAACTACAGAAATTTCCCAAAATTAAAAGCCCTAAATGATTAGAGCTAATCCACTTCAAATCAAGGATGAAAAGATGAGCAACAAGGTTGATTTTCTTACCAAAAAGTGCTGAAAATGGTTATGGACAACAACTCAAAATAGATCAGCAGATTGGGAGGTTGCAGCAGCTAGATCTGGAAATTTTGAGCATCATTTTGGAACCAAAAACTCATTTATTTTTAACCCTTGCTAAGAGAAGGAAGAAAACTAAGTTCTTACCTATTATTCTGGCAAGAAAGTACTCTCACAAGGCAAGGGCTTGGGGAGGAAAAATTCTGGTGAGGGTTGGGGAGAAACACGTAGAATTGGGTAGGAGAGAAAAAGAAAACGAGCTTTGGCCCCCTTTTAAATCACCAAAGTTCACTTTTAATGCCCTTAGGTTTGAAATTTTTTACCATTAGGCCCACTAATAATAATTCCTCCCATATAAATCCCTAACTTAAATTTAAATTCACTTGTACTAACGTATTCATGTGTACATATATATATATATATGTCTAAAATTTCAGAAATTTTGGGATGTTACAAAAATCCAAGGTAATATTTCTTTCAAGTTTCCTACAACCTAAGGCTTGTCATATGAACCTTACTAGTTGGTATCAACTTATTTTTTTGTTCTAATGCTCTTTAAGCTTCCTTTGAACAAAAGCCATAAAAAAAGACATCTTTTATATTTTGTTATTAGGTTTGCCTTCTATACATCCTTCTTTACAATATCCTAAATCATTTTTTTTTTTTGGAAAAGCCACATACCACTCAACAATATTGTTCTCAACCAAATCCATCAAGGCACTAACTTAATTTTGAACAAAAACTTCATCTGCAATCTATTTGTCAAATTTGTTATTTAACTGGACATGTTCCCAATACCTGTACTAAGGTTTTAAGTAACAGTTTAAGGGATGCATATGCATGTATTAGGGAGGTAAGTGTTTTTCTTCATTTGCTTTGCTTCCATTATTGTCCATGATTTCAAGTTAATTATATAAATTTTTCCCTTTGTAATCCATAGATGTTTTACATATATTTACCAATACTTAGGGAATTAGCTGCAAGAAGAAAGAGTGATGCACAAAAGATTACGATTGGACCTAGTATGAAACTATTTTTCCTTTTTCACTTGTTCTCGCTAGCTATTTATGTTGTTTACAACATTAATATTTTTATTAAATCTTTATCATTGTGAAATATTAGCAAATGGAGTTGCTCCAACAAAAGCCAGAGGCTCAAACAAAATAATTAATTATATAGGAACTACTTCTGACGATGATGGTAGAGTTCTTGACTTTGTGAATACATACAAAAGTACAACGCATATTCTTGAACTCCCAAATGACAACTCCATTGGTGGAGTTCTTGTGAATGATTCATCCTTTTCATCTCCTAACTCTTTTTACATAAATACTCATGAAAAGGCAACATCACCAAATTTGCCAAGTTCTGTTAGTGAATCAAATAATGAGAATGGGTATATTTACATATTACTATCAATCCTTTTCTCGCTCTATAATTTTAAAGCACTTAATATTGAATTGATTTTTGTATTGATGGTTTGTTTGCAGGTAATTGAATGTGTTAGTGACTTGATTTTGGTATATCTATTACAATATAAGGTGAGGTGAGTGTGATTGATATTTTTTGTTAAATTTAAATTTGATAGTATATATTTCTATGTTTTAATATGGAGTTAATAAATTTGTTTGTAAACTTGCATAAGTGAGAGATGTAAAACATGTTTTATCATTTTAGATACTAAAAAAAGAAATTCCTAAAAGCAATCAAAAGACTCTTCTTTGCGCATATTTAGTAGTTTTATCTCTTCAATTGCAATTGGTTATGTCTACCTTTTTTGTCTTTATTATTATCCACCTACATATAGCAGCTTGTGTCTAAATTTTCTATTAATATCACATAATCTTCATGGCACTATTTTAAAAACTGAACCGGATCAGTTGGTTGAATCGGTCGAACTAATATCCGGTACTATAAACGGATCGGATCAATATTTATAACCAATGAAGTGGTTGAACCATTCAAATCGATAGAATCATTTGGACCTATACAAACCGTTAAACCAATGATTTAAAGCTTTTGAAAAATTTCCCCTAAATTTGCCACTCTTAGGGTTTGAACACAAGACTTAAGGGAAATTTTCAATCACCTTTGCCACTGAGACATCACCTCTTTTGATTGACTTGATTGGGTTAAATTTTTATTTATTTTATTTTTAAGAAGAAAAGAATTGCGAGCGAAATCAAACTTCCTTCTCTTGTGTCATTAACTTTAATGTTAAAATTAATATAATGTTCATATATTTTTTATCTTAAATATACAAATTAAAAGT
>BPVZ01000095.1:1081840-1100055 GCA_020521535.1 Rubroshorea leprosula
GTAGTACCTTTCGTTTATGGACCTATGATTTTTTATGAATTTAAAAAAGGAAAAGAAGAAAAATAAAAAGGGAAAGAAAATAAAAAGAAAATTCTATGGGCAGCAGTGAAAAAAATTCAAACGGCAGCCAAACAAGAATAAGAATTTTCCTTTCTCCCAAACAGACCAAAGCAGCTGGCACCACTCTCCCCTTTGCACAATCCTTCATTTATTTTTGAGAAAAGGAAAATCAGAAAACAAGTGTCAGCGCAGCGGTGATGATGGATGAGTAGATCTGAATGCACTATTCTCACTCGTCAATGTAATTTTCAAGCTTCGTCTCCCTGTAAGTCAATGCTTCATCTTCAGATCGCCGATTCTAAAGTTTCTAGCTTTAGGTTTTACATTTTGCTTCATTTTCAGTGTTAAATCCCATGATTTTTTTCTTCTTCTTCTTTAGGGTATATGGATAATTGAAGATTGGCATTTAATTCTAGATCTTAAACTGTGAATGCAGTTTGAAATTTGGGAACTTTGAGCTGGAGATTTAGGTTTTGTGTTTTGGTATCAGTAATGGTGTTTTGGGAGGGATATGTGAGTGATGAAGCAATGGGCACATTTGCCCCGATTGTGGTTTACTGGTTGTATGCTGGATTTTATCAGCTTTTGCCGCCATTGGATAAGTTCCGGTTGCATACCAGGAAAGAGGAGGAAGAGAAGAATTCCGTGCCGCTCTCCTCTGTGATTAAGGGTGTTTTGCTTCAACAGCTGGTTCAAGCAACAGTTGCTCAATTGCTCTTCCTGGTCAGTTATCAAACTTTTCATTGCTGGTTTTTGTTCAATGCTTTATGATCACTCTTGTAATTCTTTTTATTGTTTTGGTTAAGTGCAAAGGAAGTGTGGAACTTGAGGTCACTATAACTTGTCTAGTGAAGTGTGTATACACTCAATTTCCTTAGCATTCTTATATCTTGTGTGAATATTTTACTCTCCACTTCTTCATATTTACACTTGACTGTGTATTATGATACTTTATTAGAATTTATTTCAAAGTGGTTTTGTTCATTTTTGGACTTCTGGTTTAGGTGAATACATGGAAAAATGAATACATAGGTAATTCTTAAGTGGTTTGGCTTGATATGGAGGACAATATATCTGAAATTGAAATATATTTTTTACTTCAAGAGGGAAAGTGAGAAATTTTTTTCTGTAAAAAAAAAAACCTTTTTATCAAGGAAGCTCTTATTGGGATTTGTGGATGGGGAACACACATTGCACGGTACTACAACCTGTTTTATAGGCATTCTTTAATTTGTATTGGTTAAAACGTAATAGTGCATGTTTGATTTTCATTTTAGTTACATGATTGCTACTTCATTCTTGGTTTTTCTTGCACTCCCTTTCTTCTGTTCTCTCATTCTACTTCCACTCTATGTGCTCATAAAATAATACTCAGCATTTCTGCATCGATTTGCGTCTTTAGTTTAGACTGTTGGGTTTATTTAACAGATGTTAAACCACAATAATTATTTGCATTATCATTGGACATGCCAACTATCCAGTACTCTTTATATATACTTAATGATGACTGATTATTTGAGTTTATCATCTCATATAACTTTCTGCTAAGAAAAGAAATACTACTTGGGCTCAGATAAGGATATCCATTATCTACTCATCGCTATGGTATTTAGCTTTTGCCTGTCATCCTTATGTGATTTTTGAACCTTGGTGGTTTGAACATGTAACACATACGCCTTCTGCTTAACTTGTTCTCCTGTTCATGCTGCAGTTAACCTCAAAGTTTGATGCCTCCGCAACCCCAATCCAGCCTTCCATTCCTATGCAAATTGTGCAAATTATTGTCGCAATGTTCACAATGGATACATGGCAGTATTTTGTGCATCGTTACATGCATCAAAACAAGTTTTTGTACCGTCATGTTCACTCCCAACATCATAGGCTGGTTGTTCCTTATGCGATTGGGGCTCTTTACAATCATCCACTTGAGGGTCTGCTGCTTGATACTTTTGGTGGGGCCATTTCTTTCCTTGTCTCAGGAATGACTGCAAGGACAGCTGTAATTTTCTTCTGCTTTGCTGTGACTAAAACCGTGGATGATCATTGTGGATTATGGTTGCCAGGCAATATCTTTCATATTTTCTTTCAGAATAACACTGCTTATCACGACATCCACCACCAACTTCAAGGCACGAAGTACAACTACTCCCAGCCATTCTTCTCCATATGGGATAGGCTTCTGGGAACTTACATGCCTTACACTCTTGTGAAGCGAGCTGAAGGAGGTTTCGAGGCAAGGCTGAAAAAGGACTAGTTCCATTCTGATGATTTGTCTAGTGTAATACGTATGGCTTTTAGTCCGCACGGGAAATATAATTTTTGCTGGGGTTGTGCCATTCCTGGGAAGTTGAATCAGAGTCGTTTGTTTGAGGATTTAATCCTAGCATTCTAGCAGGATTGACTGGGGTTGTTCATCCCCTTTTCTAGTTGTGCTAGACACTGGACAGTGTTGTGCCTGGTTGATTAGAGAATTTCACCGACCGGTAATGTGAAATGTAATTGTGCTATTGTTGATCTGTAGCATATTGGTTTTGTTCTTCGGTTGTGTTGGGATCATATGAATTGCCTTTGTATTCAATCTTTAATTGCTTTGAGTCCTGATCAAGTTTATTGTTTTCCTTGCTCTCCCCCAATGTCCCCTTGGGAATTTTTGTTAGAGAAGCAAGTGAACTCAAACATACTTGAACACCATCAAGCATTTAACTTAAAATCAATTAATAGGTGGAGTAGAAAAGATGCTACTCCGTCAATTACACAGAAAAGAGAAGAAAATAAATAGGATAAAAGGAATAACAGTGTGATGTATTAGATGATGATGAATAAAGGATTTTGTTTCTTGAATGTGCTATTTGAGGAACAGATCAGTCACCAGTAATCTCTACAAGAACAAGAACCTTCTTGAAATCTGTGAAACCGAATCCGATCCCTAACGATAATTTCCCTGTCATAGATCTTAGATATGAGCTTAATCACAGTATGACAATCCCCACATATCCTTAGATTCTTAATCACTTGTATTGGAGTTCTATCACCGGTACTAATCAAACCAAATGCCACGGCCAGCTTCTCACTATGATAACACAATTGATTCTCCTTCTCCTCCTCTCCTATGTCATGAAAAACAAAACTAGTTTCAGCCACATACCCAAGCTCTTTAATCTTGAACCTAATCTCATTCAACTTTTCAGAAATCTCTCTCCATCTCGTATTGCTTTTGTCGTCTGTGAAAAACTTGTGTATCGTGCCATCCACCTCAATGTAGCTAAAACCAGGCACCTTCTTTACATTCCTGTTCTTCATGGCATCCCTCACCTTTCCCACGTCACCCCATCTTTTGTGCGCTGCATAAATATTGGACAGCAACACAAAATCCCCACAACTACGAGACCCCATCTCTACCAGCCTACTCGACACCATCTCTGCCATCTCCACATCCTTGTAAATCTGGCAAGCCCCAAGCAAACTCTGCCAGAGCACCAGATCAGGCTCCATTGGCATTGAATTGATGATATTATAAGCCTTCTTGACCTGCCCAGCTCTGCCCAACAAATCAACCAGAGTTCCATAGTGCTTAACATTTGGTTTGACTCCATGCCTCTCCATGGAGTTAAACAACCTCATCCCATCCTCCACAAGGCCAGCATGATTACAAGCACACAGCAAGGATAGATAAGACACAGCATCGGGCCGCACCCCAGCCCGATCCATCTCCTCAAAAAGCTCAAGGGCTTTATTACCATCTCCATGCATCGCAAATCCCATGATCATAGTATTCCACGTAACAACATTCTGTTTACAAATGATGCCATTGAAGACTTCATATGCCTTATCCACAAATCCACATTTTGCATACAAATCTATAACTGCATTGCAAACCTGAACGTTCAAATCCAACTTCTGAGTTCTTATATACCTATGAATTCTTTCACCTTCTTTAATAGCACCCAGATGCGAACAGGCCGAGAGTGCACCGAGTACCGTAATCTCATTAGGCCTCAACCCTTCTGTTTCCATTTTCTTGAACAAAGCTATAGCTTCACCAGCCTGGTCCCCTTGAGCCAACCCCAAAATCAACGCATTCCAAGAGGCGATATCTCTCTGTACCATTTCATCAAACACCTTCCTCGCACTACCAATATCCGCAACTTTGGCATACACGTCCAGCAAAGTGGTACCCAACAGAGCATCGGCCATGAACCCAAAACGTATAACATCCGAATGTATCTGCATTGACTCGGAAGCAGCCAACCCACGAGCGCAAGCCTTGAGAGTGAAGGAGCAGGTCAGCGCGTCCACCCGTTGAGACCCGCATCGCATGGTTCGGTACCATGCAATGGCTGCTGAAGGTTCGGGGCTTTGAGCGAAGCCACGGATGATGGCATTGAAGTCGTTGGTGGATGGGTTTGGAATTTGGCGGAAGACAGCGGCGGCGAAGGGAAGGGAGCCGGCGGGGGAGATGGCGCAGTGGTCGAGGAGTTTGGAGCGGGAGGGGCAGAAATGGAATTTGCCGGTGGTGATGAGGTGGGCTTGGAGTTGCTTAATGTGAGAGAAGGTTGTGCATCTCTGCACCAGTGACTCCACGTTGGCCATTCCATGACCTCACCCGTATTTTTTCAAACTCAGAGTAAATATATAGAATCCCATAAATCAAGACATCTGTACGTGAGAACGTACTATTACATTCATTTGTTAAGTAAGTCCCAATTAAGAGTTCATTTAATGAACGGTTATGATGTACTTCTTAACATCGAAATATCTTGATTTTTACTTTTTTTTGTTAAATATAAGTGCACCTCATTGCATTTTTTTTTTTTTGTAACATTGAGTTATTCCATAGCAAGTAATATTGTAACATCTCAAATCTCATAGAGAATTATGAGTGAATTTAATATATAAATATAAAAATCAATATTAATAATTTAAACTTAAATTTTTAGAAGTGTGTGAATTTTGACCTTAAGAGTGTTAAGATAATAATAAAGTTTAATTTGAGTGTTTTTATGCCATGTAAATTAAAATTTACTGTATATGATTTGAAAGATTTGAAAGATTTGAAAGAAACGAAAAGAATAAAGAGCAGAAATCTCTCATTTAAATAAGACATATTGTTAATGTTTAGATCTAAATCAAACTAGAATTTCTCTCTCTAAGTCCAACACTCCGCCTTCTCTCTTAAATTTATGTCCGCTACAGTGACCTAAATTCCTAATTCCCAAGAATTTAATCTTTTAACTCATTTTGTTAAGTGCATCAAAGGGGATGGAAATCCTCTTATTACTGAAGAATACCAGTTATATGAAGCTCTAAAGCAACTTTCATATAGAGATATGGTGTCTCTGCTCGAGCCTACTGCAATCCTATGTGATAACTCAAACAGAGATGAAATTTTAGATGAAGATTCAGATGATGAGGATGATGGGTCTATTCCCACCATACTTATCTCTAAGGAAGAAAAGAGAAGAATTCGACAACCATGGATCAACTCTATAATTATTAAAGCTTTTAGTACCGATAGAGCTAGTTACAATTTCATCTTTCCAAGGATTAAGGCCCAATGGAAACCAAGAGGCAAAATGGATTGCATTGACTTGGGTTTAGATTTCTTTCTCATCAGGTTCCATGAGAAGGAGGATCTAAACCGTGTACTCCATGGTGGACCATGGTTTGTTGGTCCTCACTTTTTCACAATTAAGAGGTGGGAGCCTTTCTTTGATCCTACGAAAGCCACCTTCACGACAACAGCAATTTAGGCAAGACTCCCACACCTCCCTATTGAGTGTTATGATGTTCAAATCCTTGAGCGAATTGGAAACATGCTGGGAACTCCTCTTCGACTGGACGCACACACAACTCACCAATCAAGAGGTCAATACACTAGAATTTGTGCGCAAGTTGACCTTGATGAATCTTTAGTGCCATTCGTTTGTATTTGTAAGCATGTTTAGAAATTCCTTTATGAAGGACCTGTTACTTTATGCTATTCTTGTGGATGTGTAGGGCACAAGGAAGACAACTACCCCCTTAAAGTCCCTCAACCTATGGCTGTCTTGAATGAGCAAAATGTCCAAACACAAGCTCCACAAGCCCCATCTGATGGAAACTATAATGAACCACTTGAGAATCAACGATTTGGACCATGGATGTTAGTAGAAAGGAAAAAGAACAAGAAAAAGTTGAACAAGGCCATTTCAAGCAACTCAGCGAATCAACTCACTGAACAAGAAATGGGTCAAGATTGCCTAATTCAAAAGAAAATGTTAATTCTATCACCGCAATTAATGCAATGACCGTTAATCCCAACAATCCAATGCTGATCACCCAACCTTCTACTTTAATTCCTAAAGATCATAATTTGGATTACTCTTATTCGGCCTATGATGAAGGTGCTACAAATACTTTGGCCCACCAAAATTATGACCATGTTAATGACGTAATTGTCGACTCCTCTACCACTAAATCCAATTCTAATGGACTCAATTTAGCTTTGTAGGCCCATACAAGGATTACATCTGATAAGGTTGCTGTTTCGGATAAGATTCCATTGCCACCATCTACGGCACGTGGAAGGGCTTCTTCTATAAAAAAATATGTTCCTCATTCGGAGAGCTTGCAAAATGTCTGCAATCACTCTTCCACTAAATCAACCTCCCCCATTGGAACTTTGGGTCATCGATCCAACCACCTTCACCAAGCTAAGTCGCTTGTGGGATGTGCTGCTAGTCAACAAGAACAATCAAATAATTTCACTAAAGAAAGCACCATCGTTGGTTCTAGATAGGAACCCGAAGCTAATTGAGGGTTGGACATTGGATGCGCTCGAGAATTGTTGGAAAAAACCCATTTTGATGATGAAAGGAGTAGATCCTACTCTCTTTCTCTCCTCACCATTGGAGGGGATTCCTCTAACCCTAAAGCACTTGTCTCCAGACTCATTCATCATTCGGAAGGCTGTCTAGTCACCATCAGCGGAGATACTAAGATGGGACGACTGGTCGAAGCCAATTGTCCCCAAACTCTTTATAACGCCGATGGGGCAACCTTACCTGTGTCTTTTCAAGATGATAGGATGCATGAGGACAATGCACCTGGTGGTTAGGAAGGAAGAGGCACAGAACTCTATGCTTCAATATCAACAAATTGTGTTGTTGTACTACTTCCCATGAGTCAATATGATGGTTATGAGTAAGGAAGGCCAACTAGTGCAGCTTTAGGAAGTAGCCAGGTGGGTTATGACCACCTTCAATAAACATGCTTAGACTAT
This sequence comes from Rubroshorea leprosula, assembly GCA_020521535.1. Taxonomy (NCBI): domain Eukaryota; kingdom Viridiplantae; phylum Streptophyta; class Magnoliopsida; order Malvales; family Dipterocarpaceae; genus Rubroshorea; species Rubroshorea leprosula. The sequence goes on from BPVZ01000095.1 coordinate 1,089,162, forward strand.
GAAGATAATGTCATGGAATAGCCGCGAGGCAACTAAGTAAGATTTTAGGAGGAATGCCATGGATATTATCAATCAGCACAATCTAGGTATTTTTGTGATCATGGAAACAAAATTGGCCAGCGAAAGAGTTATCAAAGCCATTAAAGCTTTAAGGTTTCCTAAGAAGGTCATTGTTAATTTGAATGGCTTTGTTGGGGGCATTTGGATGCTATGGGATGATGCAAATTATTCTGTTAGCATCCTCAATGCAGGACCGCAAGTTATCCATGCTAATGTCCAAGTAAAATCCCATCCTTCCTTTTCCAATTTTCATTGGTTTTTATCTGCTATTTATGGTTGTCCTCAGTTTGAGATTAAGACTCTGCTTTGGGAGAACTTAAAGCAATTTTCTCAATCAATTAATGGTCTATAGGTTGTCATTGGGGATTTTAATGATGTTACTACTCAAAGTGATCAATTTGGCAGTAACCTTGTCCCCCAATATCGCATCCATGCTTACACTGACTACATGAGCTTATGATCGTCAAGGTGATATGCTTGTCAAGTTGGACTTGGAGAAAGCTTATGATCATCTTGAATGGAGCTTCATTAAAGAGACTCTTATCTTCTTTAATTTTCCACCATTGTTGATTAAGCTTATCATGTCTTGCATTTCCTCAATCATCTTTTCTTGCATTATTAATGAAGGTGTTACTGATTCGTTTAAACCTTCTCAAGGTCTTAGGCAAGGAGATCCTTTCTCTCCTTGTTTATTTATACTATGTTTGGAGTATCTTTCCTTAAAGCTTCATCATAATACCAATGCTAGTATCTTGAAAGGCTCTAAACTAGGTAAATTGGGCCCATATTTCTTTCACTTATTTTTTGCTGACTATCTTATTTGTATTGGTAAAACCACAGTTTCAAACTCCTTGTATCTTAAAGGTCTTCTTGAGTTCTTCTGTTCTCGCTTGGGCCAGAACATTAATCAGGATAAGTCCAAAGTCTTTTCTCTACTAATGTTGATCTTGAAACTAAGCATGCTATCTGTCAAGCCCTTGGTTATATGGGAACTCACTCCTAAGGAAAGTACCTTAGCTTCCCTATTACTCCTATAAAGATCAAAAAATCTGATTACAACTTTATTGTTGATAAAGTCAGATCTAAGCTTGCAGGGTGGAAACCCAATATGCTTTCCCTCACTGGAAGAGTTACCCTAGCCTCATCTATCCTCTCTTCAATTCTTAATTACTATATGCAGGGTATGTTTTGTCGAGCTTCTATTCACAAGGTACTTGATACCATCTCTAGGAACTTCATTTGGGGTTCGACATTAGTCAAGAAGAAAGCCAACCTGATATCTTGGGATAGAATTACTCAACCTAAAAAGGAGGCATTGGCATTAGGGCTAGCAGAGAAGTGAACCAAGCTGCTATGGCTAAACTCCACTGGAGGGCGGTCATTGAGACTCAAAAACCTTGGGCTAAAGCCTTCACATCCAAATATAAGTTGAATCTCTATGCCATAACTTTGCTTATTCACCTTCCCTTCTTTGTAAAGATATCTCTAAGGGTAAATATATTATTAACAAAGGCATCAGTTGGATTGCACGGGATGGTTCAAAAATCCTCTTCTGGTTGCATAGATGGATTCTAAAAGATCCCCTTTGTTCTATTTTGTATGGCCAATTAAACCACATGATATGGACATCACTATGAAAGATTTGCTGGTCATGAATGGTATATGGAATTTTGATGCGATTGCCTAACCCTTACCACAGGACATCATACAAAAAATTGTGACCACTTCTATTCAAAGACACAACTTTGAGCAAGATTCTTTCAAGTGGAACTGTTCTACTAATGGCAAATTCTCCATGAAATCTACCTATTATATGGCAAAAAATATCCAGTGGTCACAGAATGATGATTGGGCTTGGATTTGGAATGTTTGTACCATTTCAAAAATTCAATATTCTCTCTGGCTCCTTGTACATGGTAGAATTCTTACTTTTGATATTCTTGCTCAATGGGGTCTGGTTCATGATACTAGGTGTCCTAGATGCAGAAATGGTCCAGAAACTCTTAACCATATTTTTACGGAATGTTAGTATGTTGCCTTATTTTGGAATTCCATTGTTTCTCGATCCATCCCACCTTGCAATCAAAATCTTGATTTCAAAAGTTGGATTAAGGCCAATGTAGGTTTAAATAATTCCCCTACCTCTGTTTCTACTTGGCCTACTATTTTTTCATATGCTGTTTGGTCTATTTAGTATTCTAGGAATCAACTTGTGCATGTTAATAGACATATCTCTATCCCTAATCTGAGGCACTCTACTCTGGATAGAGTGCAGGACTTCATTAAAATCTAGCTTGATCTTACTAATCCTCAAACCAAAATCATGATTTCTGTTGGCTGGTCCACCCCTCCCCTAGGTTTTACTAAATTAAATATAGATGGTTTTGCTCTTAGTAATCCTGGTATGGCTGGGGCTGGAGGTTTGCTACGTGACCATTTTGGCGGATGGATGATTGGCTTCTCACACAACATTGCATGGACCACTAGCATTGCTACAAAATTATGGGCAATTAGGGATGGGTTGGAAATTGCTGTTGGAAGAGGGATTTCAAAAATAATTGTGGAAACTGATTCTCAAATTGCTACTTTGCTTATTGAAAATGCTGTGCTACCTTGCACTCATTGGGTGTTCTCATTTCTGATTGTAGATCACTTCTAAGTCTCTTTTCTGATGCTAGGATCAGCCATATTTATAGGGAAGCTAATGCGGCTACAGATTTTCTTCCTAAACTGGGGGATCTACTACTGTCATTGATTTTGTTTTGTATGAGGAAAGCCCTCTTGGGATTTCTTCTATTTTGTATCATGATTGTATCGGGATTGAATTCCCGATATCTGTTGTAGCCAGCTAACTTTCTAATTATATAAATATATCTCCTTATTACCAAAAAAAAAACATATTGTCCTCTAATTTTTTTTACTAAATAAATAGAAGATTTTTCATTTCTCCTCTTTCCTTAAACCAAATATATTATAAGATTTTTTTTTATTAAAAAAATTATTACTTAATTATTTAAAATTTTTACATCTTTTTAAATTTTACTAGTGATTAAATAATATTTTATGTTCAAAAAATATTATTTAATCACTAGTAAAATTAAGGAATTTATAAAAAAATTATTTTTTTATTAACTAAATCTCTTTACTCTTAAGAGAGGCCAATGACATTCTAGCCTTTCATTTTTACTATTTAGATAAAGGTTTTCATTTCTATGAAAGACCTTTTGAAAAGTGCCTCCTGGTGTTAATAATGGCATGTTAAATATTTGTTGGTCTTAAGTCCTATGATTAATCAGTCCTTAAATACTGCATCATTATGTCCAAGAATACCTTTCATTAACTTTTTTTAATGAATTGAACGTTGACATGGTTAGTAAGATTTGGTCCCTGCTTTAACGGCTCATTTTTAAATTTGAGTACTACCTTTTATTCCCATTTTAGACTATACAATAATAAGAACTAATTTTGTCATTTTTTAAATTTTTATTTATATAATTATGACTTAAATTTAAAATGTATTACTTCATTTAAATAAAAAATTATTACTAAATTAATTAAATTTACTCGTAGTTGAGCCTTTTGTTAATAGTTCCTTCTTAGCATGTCATCTATAAGTACCATTTTAAGCCTTTATCAATAGGAATGGTAATTTTCCTCGATCCCCGCGGGATTCGTGGGGATGGGAATCATTTTTCCCCTGCGAAATTTTGCGGGGAATTTTCCCCGCCCCGTGAAGCCGCGCAGGAATCCCCATCCCCACAAAAAATAAAATAAATATAAATTAATTTTATTTTAAATTTAATTTATCTTTCAAACTCAAATTCAAATCCAAACTCAAACACAAACTCAAGTTCAAACTCAATTCAATCAAAATTAAATTTAATCTAATTTTACCTAACCCAACCCAACCCAATTCATAAAAATTAACCCAATTCATTCCCCTACTTACATTTAACCTTAACCCTAATTCATTTCTCAATTTTCATTTTCACCTCCCTCTCCATTGTTGGTTTAATTTTTATTTATGTTTTAGTTTAGCTTGGATTAATCTTTGTTTATGTTTGGAACAAATTTGTTCATTGTTGGTTTAGTTATTTATGTTGAATTGATTTTTATTTATATTTGGACAATTTATATTTGATTTTATAGTTAAAAATTTTAGTTAATTGTATTTAAATTTTTAGAGTTTTATTTATTATAATTGAATATTAATTAATTATATGTAAAAAATAAAAAAACTTATAATTTAATATTAATTGGTGAGGAACGGAAACGAGGAGCAAAATCTACTCCCGTAAAAAATCTCCGCAAGGATCCCATCCCCGTCATTCGCAGGGACGAGGACGGGGACAAACTCCCCAATCCTATGGGGCCCCGTTGACATCCCTATTTATCAACCTTCTGACATGTCCTGACCTTTAATTGAATACTGCATGCTTAGATTATAGAATTAAGAACTCCTAAAATTTGATAGTAACTTTTTTAATAAATTGAACCCTCTAATTGTAAAAAATAAATAAATAAATAACACTACTAGTTGGATTAATAAAACACTACTATAAAAATTCCTTTTATTAAAATATATATTGTTTCAGTGAGAATATTGTTTTACCGTCAGATTAATGTCAAACTATAATAAATTGATCATCTTAAATTTTAAGAAAAAAAGGTTTTGCCTCTAGAAAACCCTTTTATTAATAATTATAATTATATAATTTGTATTAAATTAGATTATATAATATTTTTTTGTTTTTTATTTTATTTTACTAATGTTATATTCTTTAGGATATGTAGAACGCGAAGAATAAATAAGAGGTAAAACCTTACGTTAACTCCTTAAACTTATGTTAGATTTTTAATTAAGTTCTTAAACTTTTATTAAAACAAATAAACTCCTTAATTTGATGATTTGGGTAATTTAACTCCTCCTCTTTACAACAAATTTAATATTTATTTGTATACCACTTGTGTAAACAGTATATTGATATGTGAACAATATATTAACATGTCATTACCTATATAACAAGTATTAATCTTATTCATACATATAAAACACAAACAAGTGTTTAAGTATGCTATAAAGAAGAAGATTAAATTGTTCATATTGAAAAACTCAGGTCATTTATATGTTTCAATAAAAATTTAGAGGTTCAATTGAGAATCTAGAATAAACTTAAGGGCTTAACATAGAGTTTTGCCTAAACAACAAGCATCTAAGGACTTTCTTCATTCTTACTCTTACTTTTTCAATTTTAACCTAAAACTCATTTTAAATTACTATAAATATCGCAATTCGCACCTTCGAAAACCCTGTGTACTCTCTTCGCTTACTTTCTCCCTCAAATTCCCAAGAAAAGAAGGCTCGAATCTTGACCCTGTGATTTTTCCCTGAGAAAATCGGAAACATGAGGTAATCCAATCATCTCCTTCATTTTCTTTGATCTTTTTTCTTGCATTTTCTCTTCCTAAAGTAGTGTTTGGTTGCTGGTAAATTGAAGGAAAAGCTGTTTCCGTTTTCTTTTAGTTTTTCTTCCATTTTTTTTCCCCTTCGGGAATCATCGTGTATTGTTATTGTTAGCATACAAGTTCAATACTTTTCAATATTTTAGGGCTTCAATGATCGTGGTCTCTTTTTTCTTCAATTGGAAATTGTGTTTTTTTGGGTTAATTTGTTATCCTTGCTTTTCTCGATAATCAAGCAGGATTTTTATGGGTTTTGCGTTTAATGAGGTGCATAATCATGGTGCTTTGTAATTGATCTCTGGTGAGTGTTGGTTCAGTGTCTTGAGTTTGGGTTGAAGTGTTTCATGAGGAGAAGGTGGGAAAGAGGACACGTTAAATTGTTTAGTCAAATTGGGTTTATGTTTTTCTAGTAAAGCAATGGCTTGTTTTGAGTGTGCTGTTGGTGGATTTTGTAATCTTGAATGCTATATGTTGAGATGATGAATTAAATGCATTTTGTCTTCTTCTAATGGAATTATAAAAATATTATCGAATGGTTATAGTTGATGTCTGCTTATGGAAGAGCTGTCAGCTGCAGTTTATTATTCCCATGAAATGTGTTCAGGTTTCTTAGATTTTCATGTGTTCTGGTTTCCTGGTCTCTGCTACACATATCAAGTATGGAATATGTTAAGTTTTCACCAGTTTTCAATTTACAATTTGTTTTCAAAGGATCTTTACTGGGGTGGTTGGCAATGAGGGTGTTTCCATTTGTTTCCTCTTTTTACATATATATAGGATGGATGGTGAATTTAGTCTGTTGGTAGGACAACAATTAAATCAATTACCATTACCTGGAAATTTAAAGAAATTATCCTGATTTCTTAGAGATAAGCGTGTGGAGTTCTTTACTTGGAAGTATAGCAAGGCATCAAACTTCAGCAACTTTTTGATCTATTTGGGTTGAATGCAGCAGTTTCTAAGATTTTCTTCAAGAACTGAGCAATAAAATCCCCTTCAGAGGATTCATGTCTTATACATGACTGGATCTTTCTTTCTGAGCTTATGTTTTGAACATTTTAACTTGTAGCCGACACCCTACAGTGAAGTGGGCCCAGAGGTCAGATGTGCTTTACATAACTGTTGACCTGCAAGATGCACAGGATGTCAAGCTTAAATTGGAGCCTGAAGGAAAATTTTCCTTCTCTGCTGCCAGTGGAGCAGATAAGATTCCCTATGAAGTGGACATTGATCTGTATGACAAGGTTGATGTAAATGTAAGTCCACAACTATTATCTTGCTTCCAATGGTTAATCCCTTTCATATGCGGTTTATGTGAGGTTAAACATATATATGACTTGCAGGAAAGCAAGGCTAGTGTAGGCAAGAGAAATATCTGTTATCTCATGAAGAAAGCTGAGAATAAGTGGTGGAAGAGATTGATTAAGCAGGAGGGCAGACCACCTGTCTTTTTGAAAGTTGATTGGGATAAATGGGTTGATGAAGATGAGGAACAGGAACAGGAAAATAAACGTTAGTCTTATTTCCCCAATATCTCTTATATCATTCACTGTCATGTTTTCCTGTCTAAGTTTGTGTTGGCTTGACTGATTGGGCATTTTGGTTACAGCTGGATCTGATATGGACTTTGGTGACTTTGACTTCTCTGTAAGTAGTGAAGTAACCTCGTTGATATCTGGAATTTTTAGCGTGTCTAGATGTGGATGGACCTGATGCAATTTGCATTTTCTTTTTTATTGTCTTAGAAACTGAATATGGGTGGTGCTACGGGTGAAGGCTTTGATGCTGGTGATGAAGGATTTGACGCTGGTGATGGTAAGTGTCATGGTCCATGACTCCATGCATAAGGCATTATCATCTAAGCCCTGGGGCATGCAAATTTCCTTGCATTCATACTCATCTAATCTTTCTCTATTAAGTGGAAGATTAGCTCTAAGTTATCTCTCATGCAGAAGATGATGACAGCGACACAGAAGATGAAAATATGGAGGAAACACTTGATGCAGAGAAGGAAGGAGCACCACCTTTGAAGAAGAAAGAAGCAGCAGCTTCAGCTAGTGGTGAAGCTGAAGAGAAAAAAGATTGAAGCCGCGTGCCCAAACTCCTGAGCCACACTAATAACTAGTTGAGTTGAAAGTTTGACAAACAAATATTATGAATGCTTTAGTTCTTGAGTGCCTTTCTAGTGGAAACATTCTCTAGATTTGTAAACTGTTATTTCTTGAAATCAGTTGGTGGAATTATAACGTCAATAGCAGTTGCCTTTTATAGACACAATGGCCATACCTCTCATGAGGTCTAATACAAAAGCCCTCATAGCTGCTGATCATGAATTACGGTGGTCAGTTGCTAGTTAACAAATTACTGCAAAGTGGCTGGATCTGCTCAACTCCAATATTATAAAAGATTCTAACTAATTCACTATAAATTGATGCAATCAATCAAATCAAAACATAAGTGCAGCAATATAATCATGTGGCCTTAACAAATGTTCCATCTGGCCATCACCATGGCCTTGGATTGAAAGAAGTTGCCATTTTCCCACATCAATGCATCTATCAATTTCCATCTTTTCAGAATATATATCAACAGAAATGGATATCATAAACCTCGGGAAAACCACAAGAACAAATTAACATACGCAAATTGTCTGTATTTTCCACCTTTATGTTTACCACAATAGCCTCCTAGTTTTCTTTTGCAAAGCCTACACAGAACAGCATTATCCAGAATATCTGCATTTTCCATGCAATGACAAATCAATGATGCGTCACATAGGATTTGTATTAACATGAATACCTAAAAGACAATGCATATTAGGCCAGTATGCCGTTTAGTGCAAATATCAGACAATCTTCCATCTCATAACCATATAAAGCTACATCAGCAGTCAGGTAGCCTCATTGGTGCCACTTCAGAAGGCGGTCTTAAAGTGCAAACCATTTCTTTTGTCTTTCCAAAGTAAACCTGTAATTGGCAGATGTTAAAACCCACAATGTCATCCAAGATATCATCATTTTCAGAGGCAAACCAAAAGGATAAGGCTCCTACATAATGGTAATAGCTAATAGAAGATGGCAACTTTGAAAGCAACATGCAAAGAGAAGTTGAAATAAAACAATGGAAACCATCATACCTGATCCAGTGAGTACCTCAGCTTGCTCTCCATTTCCTCTATCATCTTTCCCATGTTACAGAGATGACCATCCGCAACTGCAAGGTCCATATTCATCTGTGTGCAAAGAAAATTAGAAATGGAGAAAAAAGTTAAAATAAAAATAGCAAGGTTTTAATCAAAACTAAAAACTAAAAAATCCAATAGTATGAACAGAAGGATGGCTAACGAGCATTCAGCTACTTTGCTTAACTCATTTCTTATTAATGTTTACAGAAGCAAGTTCAATGCAAGTGACACCTTGTTTTTAATTGTCACAAAACACTTCTTGTATTCTTTTACCAAAAATAAATAAAACACTTCTCTTATTCAAACTACCGCCTGCCACCCTTTTCCTTCATTTAAGTTTTGGTGGAAAGGTGTGGGTAAAGTTGTCTTACAGTAAGTTAAAATAATGAGCAAACAAAAACATTTAAAAGCCCTCCCAGTTATGGTTCCTCTTACGTTGGATGACTGGCAAATGGTGAAGCAACAACTCTCCATTAAACAGGACCAGCATAGGGTTGCTATGCAATCAATATAATTATAAGCAAGACTAACACCTGACTTTAATTTAAGAAACCCAAGCAAAAGTTACCTGTCGTCTGATTGACCCAGACAAACTGAAAGTGCCAGTAGACTCATCATCGGTAGTCAAAGACAGCATGACTGTACTAGTCAAGCAGTAACGAGCTGTTCCTTCCCACTCAGGTCCCACCTAGATAACATAACAATTTAGATTTTAGATTTGCAGATGACTTGAGAAAATAGCAAACACACTTATGTTCCATAGGGCAAAGGGTTAACACTGAGGGTTTGCTAGCTGGGAGGAAAGAATTTTATCCCTATGGGCTATGCCTACGTGTATTAACGCACAGAGTTCACCTGTATAACATGAATAGCATCCCATGCTCCCTCCTCCAGATAACCCCTTCGGCCATGTGCTGTCTTTGAGCCATCTTCATCCAACACCAACAACAGCAAATTTAGTAAACTAAAAGTCATAGAGTGTTGAACACCAACACCCCACCCCTACACCCCCCACCCCCCCCCCTCAAAAAAAATAAAGAAAAAAGAAGAGTAAAAGCCATAGAGCTTCTCATTCCTGATATAAATTAAAGCTGCTTACCTTTCTTTATCAGAAAGCAAGCTACAAAACCTTCATTTTCATCTTCCCACATATAAACTGATGAGATGCCACCTTCATAATATCTAGTCATTTGGTGGTCAATCAAAAAGGTTATAATTGAATTAAATGGGGGAAAAATTGCATGAAGTAACATCAGACAACATCTAACTGGATTGAGTTATGCTTACTCTAGCATAGGATGAGAGGATGAGAGAGAGAGAGAGAGAGAGAGAGAGAGAGAGATGGTACTAGAAATTTACTCTATCCACAATCTTAAGAAAACAAGCACACTGGAAGACGAGGAAAGTAAAGAACCTCACTGGTCACGGTAGACTGAAAAGATATCGTTAGCTTCAATTTCGAGTTTCCTCAACTCTGATGATGGATAGGGTCCATCTTCCAATGGTGGATGGTATTTGTCTGACCAAGGTGACCTACAAGAAGTGCAAGAGCATGGACCAAAAATACAATTCATAGCATCTAGAAAGTCAGAAAATAATTAAACAAACATTGACTGATGAACTATAGGTCAGAATCAGTTTTCCGAATACAAAAGCACTATTAAGTAAATCTATTTGTAGTTGACATGCTTAAATTATCAGAGAACAAAGAAAGCAGTTGCTTATAAAACAATCTTTTTTAACATTTAAGTAATATACAGAAAGGTATTAATTAGAGAAGTGTGGTACCATAGACCACAGGGATATGCTTCTCTAAAATAAACAAAATAGCATATAGGTCTTTTGCATGAAAATTCCTAACAGGGGTCAACATTCATGAGCCCACCATCTGGATCCAGGAACAAAGGACAAACTAAATCACAAGCAGATGGTTGGCATAGACACGGCTTCATAGGCAGTCATGATGATTGTTTTGACATCCTATTTATTAATTTCAAGACAAAAATATGGAAATGCAAAAAAGGATGGAAATATAAAATCTCAGTTCCTAAACAATAAAACAGCCCAAGTGGGATTCAGGGGCATCAAGAGGATAAATGCAGATCAGAATCGGGGCAGAACTTTCAATCAAAATTGGAAGGTATATAATTCAAGAATACCTATAAGAGTCTGCATCTCTATTGTATT
>BPVZ01000096.1:5445-21436 GCA_020521535.1 Rubroshorea leprosula
TTATAATTATTTTTTTAAAATAAAAATAAACACATTAAATGATATAATAATAAGAAAAAATGAACAATTAAATTTAAATGCCTCAAATAGCAAATTAAATCTACTAAAAATGAATATAATGGAAGTACTAAATTATTTTCTTTATAAAAATTATAATTTATTTAATTTAATTTAAACATAGAATCAATTACTTAATATATAAAAAGAGAAAAATTAAAATTAAAATATCTTATTATCTTAAATAATTTGATAAAAATATTAATAATTTAATTATCATGTAATATCACGTAGTCTTATATAAAAAATAAAAATAGAAATCAAAAACTAAAACCATACTAAAACAGAGCCTAAGTAACCATCAAAAGATTTGAAAACAAAGTCACAAGGAGGAAGTTATTCCATGTAAATTCAGAATGAAAAATTTTTATAAAGTTAAATTGTATTAAACTATACAGTAGAGATTGGTAAGTAAAAGATAGGACTTTTAATATTAAGGGCTCTCTCCTTATTTAACTATTTTTATTTTACAATCTAATATAATCTATACTTCATACTTTAAAGGCAAAAAACTCAATTAAAAGGGTAAAGTTTTATATATATATATATTCACTTTATTCCAATGATAAAGAGTAAAAGAGATGATACATTAAAAGAAAAAATAAAGTAAATAATTTTTTTCTTTTTTTTTTAATTTTTTAACTAAATAAAAAAAATTTTCTCCCTCCATTCTCTTAAACTATCCATACTCTTAAAGAATTTGCTATTTATTTAATAATTTAATTATACAATTTAATATATTTTAAATTATACAATATTTTTTATTTAATAATTATCCTTTTGTTCTCAAACTTATTTCTCTTCTTTGTAGCCGAGCATACCCTTTTTTCCCCTTCCTTTTCATTCATGAAGTTAGTTTCACAAACCCTAAAATTGAATGACAACTCTACTTTAGGGTTTCAATTTTTTTTTTTGGGGGTAAGAAACAGTTTGTGTGGATCCCCCTGTGCATATACACCGATTCTAGTCGAGAGAGGTTAGAATCCGTAAAAGACTAAAAAGTACTCATTATTTTTTGTCACCAATTGCCATTAACGACGGACTTGACTTGAAGTCAATGCAGGAAGGTGGTATCAAAAACAACTGGGCCCGCAGTCGGCCTCACTGCATTATTGCCTTTGCCAATAATTCCACACATCCCACAAACCTGATTACCTTGTCTTCTGGCTTTTGCCTTTTTATAATTTTATAATAATATATTAAATTTTGCATGAAAATAAACTAATTTTATATTTTAGTCAAATTTGGCTTCATTAAAAGAAAATGCATATGCGCAACTGATTCAGAACACAGCTTTTCTCCTCTCTAATCAACTCTACTTTTAGGAGAGTTAACTTTTTTTTTTTTTTTTGAACAATGAAAATTTTTCTTCGGGGATAAGGAAATTGAAATTTGGAATTGAACCTAAATTCAATTAGTTTTAAGCACGTCCTGCCTTATAGAGAGTTCAGTTGACCTTCAAGTGCTGGATAGGAGAGTTAACTTTTTATTTAATAATTTAGTTATATAATTGAATTTATTTTAAATTATACAACAATTCATTTTTGTTACTATTGACAAAGGAGTTTAAGTCAATGCAGGAGGTGTCAGTCGAAAATTCACTACATTGGAAAACAAGGCAAGGGACAAAGATGACTTTGGCCCTAACAGGGGCAAAATAGTCATTACAACAGAATCTTTATCTTCGTTTGGCTTTAACAATGTCCTGTAAAACAATAACTGGCTCTGCAATTGGCCTGACTGCATTGTTGCAGTTGCCAATAATTCAACACATCCCATCAACACAATTATCTTGTCTTGTTCGTAATTGCCTTTAGTTTCTTATATTTTATAATAACTTAACTAAAATTTTGGATTAGCCCTTTACTTGTCAAAAATTAAAAAAATTATTTTTTAAAATTATATTATTTTAAGAAAATATAATAAAAAATAAACATAATTAAATTTATAAATTAAAAATAAAATATTTTAATTTTTAAATAAAAATTTATTTAAAAATATAATTTTAAAATTAATTTTTTTAAAATTTATGAAATAAACCAAATAAATATTATTCCTTTAAATTTTACATGAAAATAAACTCTTTGTTTTTTTAATTTTAGTAAATTTTGATTTCTTTGGAATAAGATGCATATGCACAATTTAATAATCTAGTTATGCAATTCTTTCCTTTCTTTATTCTTTTTTTTAAATTAAATGCATTTTAAAATATATATTTTATTAATAATTTAATTATATAATTTAATATATTTTAAAAGATATAATATTTTATTTTTGTTACGATTAACGAAAAAATTTTATTTTCTGTGTAACTTTAATAATTTTCTGTATAGCGAAAAGTGGGCCCGTAATTGGTCTCACTAAATTATTGCACTTGCCAATAATTCAACAACCACCATCCACGTGATTACTTTGTATTAGGATGGTATTATAAAGATAATTTTTTATATTATTTTTTAATATAATTTTTATATATTATTAAAAAATAAATATATTTAATATTATAAGTGTCATATGAATTAAAAAAATTAATTATTTAAATGAGACATTAAATCATACCAAAAGATGACTTAAAAAAATTATCTCAATATCATTTTCCTTTGTATTATTGATTTTGCCTTTTTGTTTCCTTTCTTCCAAAAAAATAAAAATTGCCTCTTTGCTTTTGGGATCCAAACTGCTAGCATCAGTCAAATTTGGGATCCCACCTCTAAATCAAGACTAATTTAATTTGATTGATGTGTTCTGCCCTAAGTTTGTATGATGATCTTTGATCATGTCATTTGTATGATCAAAATAACTACATACCCGAAAATATAATTTGTATGGTCATCTTTAATCATGTCAGAACACTTCATATTTTCCTTCAATTATACGTACATGTCAACCAAAATGCATTTTCAGATAATGGGACGAATGGACTGGATGTGGAAATTTCTGGTGGGCCTGGACAAGGTGTTGGGCCGATTCGTTCATTAATGGTGTTTGGTTGGTGCAAATTTTTGATAGGTGGGCTGAAGGAAAAATTATCTAGTAATAAATGAAAAGGGGATCGAAATGTGGGTGGATTGGGTTGTTGCCAGATGTCAGCAATGATATCCCTTCTGGTAAGCAAGAGTAGCCGAGGAAAAAAAAAAGAGTAGTTCTGAGAGGCAATTTAAAAGGAGTTGTAATTAGAATATTTGATAATAAATTATACAAAGAGGTAACGAAAGAATAATTTAATAAACAGTGATAAATTAGAAAATAAGACAAATTAGAAAATAAGACGTAAGTTTAAGTTCTTGATTTTTCATTTCTATCTCCTCTCTGGTTGAAGAGGGTAGTGCAAAAAGATACATGTTACATATCTTATGAGTTGCAGAGAATTTTATACTGTTTAGTATGAATTGACTAATACGTCACTCCCATTCATGGCCAAGAAACAAAAATGTTCTCATTTTTGGTGTAGGTATCCAACAATCTATACGTCAAAATGGCAAAAGCAGAAAAGGAAATTTCCGTCAATGAGGCTTCAGGTTCCTTCCTTGCTTACAAATTCAACCCAGGCTGCCCAACCACTCCATCTTCCACATCATCGAGTAATACTCTGAACTTTAGAATCGTGAAGACAAGCAATTGGTTTGACTTGCTTTCTTGGAGCTTGATTTGGATCTATTATATATTTTCCAGCTGCAACGAGAAATCCAAGCATAGAACCACTGGTGCAACTTCTGCAACTAGAAATCTAGGCACACCCAATTGAACAGTCCTTGTATGCTCTTTCCCAATGTTCTTTCTTTACATGCTTCAGAACTTCTTCAAAATGTTCAGAAGCATCCTCCATATTTGTGACACAGGCTGGAAGATGGAAAAATAATCGACATTCAAATAAACATGCAAAACCTAATAAAACATCTCCAGTCTCACTAAAGGTACATACCAGACTTATTAGTACAATATTTGTTTCAGAGTCGCCATTCTGGTAACCAACTCCAGGGAAGTCAATCAAGAGGATCCTTTTTGTTTCTAATCAGCATATTGATAGATTTGCAAATGTTTCCCACTGTGTAACATCATATACTATCTCAATGCTGCAAGGGCAACTGCATCAGAATAAATTAACAACCTCTAAGCACTATTAGCAAATCCTTACCATTCAACCCAAAAAAAAAAAAAAAAGCATTGATAAAATAAAAACAGCAAGTCTTCAAATGTAACCAAGCAGTCACCTTCAGAAATGGAGACAATATGTTCATGGCCAAAGCAGACTATCTTTGAGGGCACACGTGGACACTATCGAAACTATGTGTCTACATAAGAGGCAGCGATGCAAGGACTGAAAATGAATGGCAAAACCAGAACAATTAAGAAAGAGGACAAAGAAAGCTTTTAAGTTTTGCATTATATACCACAACAAATTAAAATACTGCATCATCATTACAGCCTTTAAGTACTATTAGCAAGTCACTGACCAAGAATATATTTAAATGTAACACAAAAAGCAGTCACCTTTAGAAATCTGCGAAATCATTTCATGTCTACAGTAGACATCTTCGAGAGCAAATCAGAGGTAGAGCAGCAAGGGTTGACAATGAATGGGAAAACCGTAACAATTAGCAAAAACTTCTGCAATTGTCTCAATGCGAGTGCAACTGTAGCAACATGATTTTTGCCAGACCCTAAGGTAAGCAGCAGGCAGCACACAAGTAATGCATGATTCACAGTTCCACAATTAAAATTTTTAAATGAGTGAACCCAAAAAGGGGTATACTTCAAATCATATCCTGTTTGAGACATATACACAATCACTACAAGAAAATTCACATTTAGTGATTAAATTATTGATCATTAAATTTTTATTTTTTATCACAAATTATTATTAGTGATAAAATTTAAACCGTTAGTAAAACCTTTGTCACTAATACTCTTAGTGACAAATTAGGTACTTATCACAGAAAATAATCTTATAATGATAAAAAAAATTGACATTATTAACAAGTTATTTATAACAATTTTATTCGTCACAAAAAAATATTCATCACAAATGCAATTGTGATAAAAAATTTAGTCATTAATTATTAAAAAAGATATTAAATTAAAAAAATATTTATATAATTACAACACACATATTTTAACAAAAATTTTGTCAAAAAAAATAACATATAAATTTATCACAAAAGTTTAATAAAAAAATATTATTATTTCAATACTAATCAATTTTGATTAAAATTAATCAAGCTCAATTAAAATTAATCAAGCTTGATTAAAATTAATCAGGTCCAATTAAAATTAATCAGACCCCAACTAATCTCAAGATTTATTGAGTTTCACATGTTTTATAGTGCAAAAATTTATTTTTTTAAATATTTCTTATCGATGTGGGATATATTTATAGTGCAAAACCTTATTCCGTTATGTGTTTTTTATCGATGTGAGATGTATTGATTAAAGAAAATTGACAATTTTTAGTGACGAAATATATTTTTTAGTAATGAATTATTTGGTCATCATTGAATGTATAAGGCATATATGACCAATATTAGACTTTTGTCATAATTGTAATGCATTATAGTGATGATTTTTATTGACAAAAGCTTATTTTATCTCTATTAATATTTTTCGGTGGTAAAATATATTTTTTATGATGAATTTTTTTATTCATCATTAAATATGTATGCATCTATGACTAATTTTTTAAATTTGTCATAATTATCATTAGTTATAGTGATGATTTCAAAATTCATTATAAATTTCTGTCACTAAAAACCATTTTTCTTGTAGTGAATCATGTTCATGCTTATGTCACTAAATTTACAGATAGATTTAAATGTAAGAGAAAAAAGTCTGAAGTCAAAAACTACTGGTGTAGATAACAGAAATCATCAATGCATAGTTGACCTGTGCAATATATAGAAGAAGACCAGTAAATATGTTAATGTACTGGATACTTGAGAAACTGTAATTGCCTAATAGGATCTAAGCATTGTCTGCATGCTGAGAAAATCAGAATAGGACAAGAATGGTAAAGAAACAGAGACAGAGAGGCCAAGAAAGCGCTAAAGTCTTCATTTTTCTATTTAAAAAGCAGTGTACCACCACTTTCTTCTTCAAGCTGTTTGGGTTGAGGCTCACTGCAACATGGAGTGTCTATTAAGTTACTAGTTATTATTTTTATACAAGTTCCGTCTAAGTACTATTAGGTCAGTTATTAAAACAAGATGCAAGGAGGAAGTAATTCCATCTAAACTCAAAAGGTAAAGGTTTCTTTTTCTTCTATTTTGTATCCTCTTTATTCCAATGTTAAAGAGTAGAAAAGATGATACATTAAATAGTAGAGAAGGAAAAAAACCTTTTTCTCTCTATCTACTTTGACGTAGAATCTTTAGATTTTATTTCCTGCAAATTGTCAACAGGTTGACCAGCTCTCAGTTTAGAAAAACATTTAAATAACCTCAAAAAAAAATCTAATAACCATTTTAAAGAGAAGCTCAAATCATTCAGAATTAACCAGATTTAAATAGCCTGTGGCAACAAAGCTAAAGCTGGATGATCATACTAGCACAAAAAAACTGAATGGCATTGGAACAGCCATAGACATTAAAATTGAAAAAGCATAAACATACCCATAACTGATTGGCTTTTGAAATCTCACATAAATCAAATAGATTTGTAGATGTTTGCCATTCCTTTCCATCAGATACTGTATCAATACCACAGGGTAAACTACAGCATCACACCATAACAGAACTATTAGCAGAACTTCACAAACATATCTCCAAGTAAAAATATAATTCACATAACCAATAATCCAACATGAAATTAAATCAGAATTAGGTTTAGAATCCAACTACTATTCTGATGTGATTAAGACTATCTCACTATTAATAATCCTCCACATGCAAAAGCAAATTTTAAGCCTAGAATTGCTGATATTAGAAGATGCTCACATTCTTCAACAAGAGAATTAATCAGACACTGCTACACAGATTTTTAACCATTGAGAAAGTTTAGTGATGACCACATGGAATTGATAATTCTAACACAAATTAGGAACACATTAGACAACTTTAATAAAATCCTTTCCAACAACTACAAAGGTAATATTGAGATTTTCATTGATCAGAGTAAAATGAGCAAAAAATTAAAGGAAAAAAAGCAAGCATGATCAATAAACTAAACTTCAATTTCCTTAATATAGAAGGAAAAAAACCTCAGAAACTTGGTTTTCTCCAATCTTATTGGCAACCAAACAAACCTTTGCCAATAATGGCATCACAACAGATAATTAGAGAAATCTACATCAGATCTTAAAAGAAAACATAAGAGAAAGGATAATCCGTAAGATAGAAAGCAGTTTTACAGACCTAGAAGTTGAAAAATTCATGCAACAAACCCAGTGAAGAGACGAGCAATGTAGAGTAATAGTTGAATAACTCTCTTCATTGATATATAATTTGGACAACAATTCTGACTGTTGGCACGGTGTAGAGAAAATGAACTCTGGCTTGCTTTAGAGATGTACCAGACAAAAATTAGTTAAAAAAAGGCTGAACAACAGAATTTTTCAACAACACTTAAACTCTACCAGGCAAGCATTCTAGAAACAAATGATAATTATCCAGACAGTAGTGCTTTCCTCTTGTACTGAAACTATCTTATGCAACTTTACTTAAGCTGTGGAATTATCTAATCTAATATACAGTCAAGACAAGTAAATTATTGAAATAAATAAATTACCAATAAAGATGGTTGAACTGAGGCAAAGTAATCACGGTTTGTTTCAAATGACAAAATTGAGGCCCAAACATATACATTTCATACCTTTCTATGGCCTTTTAAGAGGGATAGTGACAGTTTCTTATCTTTCAAAGTAGCATTGTAGTTAACTTGATACCTAATTTTGGAGCTCTTCGTTGAAAATTTTGAGCTCTTGCTGATACCCACACCTTCAAATAGTGAATAGTGATTATTTCAAAGTAAACAGGAAAGAAACATGCTCATTAGAACCCCTCTTTTCCCAGATAACAATTGATGGTTTGAATTTCAAGTCTTTTTTGCACACAGTTTCAAAGATAAAATTACACAGATAATAAACAAACATTTACAGTTTTCCTCTTAGAATTTGACATATTTAAACACACAACACACACAGAGAAAAAGAAAAACAAAGATTATATTGAATTGAAAACCCAATAGCAACAGCAACCAGTGCAAATGTGATTTCCTCCAACTTTCTTATGGTTACAGAGCTGGATCCGAATTGCTGCCAATTGGGGAGAAGAGAATAAATGAGAGAGAGATTTATTAAGAATGGAAAACTCTTATTGAGTTGAATTAGAAATGGAAAATTCAAGATTAAAAGGCTTACATTGGCGATGCCTCCTACCACAAATTAATTTGCCGAAATTCACAGAAGGGTAAAAGAATGTCTTTTGCATTGGGATCGTCCCATTCCAATGATTCCCACCATTCTTTTGGGAATGCCACAATTTCTTTGAGGGAAGGAGGATGAGATGATTGGGCATTATCAAGCAAGGGAAAATTCAGAGGAATTCTCTTTAGCTCCTCACACTCGAAAATCATCAAACACTGGATGGAATCACAAATCAACACACTGGAGCGATTGCAGATGCTCTTCAATGCCCACAATCCTATCAATTTCAAGCTTTGTAACTTGGGTAGAGTGACTTTTTCTTCTTCATGTACAAATCCCATCTAACCACAATAGTCTCTAGAGATTGGAAGTAGCCGAGTAGCCATCCAGATGAAAATACCTTCTTTAATTGATGACACCAATCAACCCTAATTTCTTTAAGAGAGAAAAAGCTTGTGGGAGGTACAAGTGGCGATAAAACAAGACCTTCTTCATCAAACACGAATTTCAGATTCTCTAATTTGAAAAGGTATAGATATTCCAGATTTGGAAGTGGGTTGAACCTTGACCAAAAAACACTCTATATTTTTGCAATCCTCAATTTCAATGTTCTTGATGGAATCACAAATCAAAGAACCGCTATAGATGGTCTTCAATTGGGGCAAATTGGCCAATTTCAACCTTTCTAACTTGGGTAGAGTGACGTTTTCTCGGTCTTCAGATTCAGTCCCTATTATCTCCCCTAGTTGCTCACAATTACCAACAACAATAATCTGTAGTTTCTGGAGATACCCCAACCACCTAACTGAGAATAACTTATTTCTTTTATTACATCTATAAACAGTAATATATTGAAGAGAGGAAAATGTGCCAGTGGGGAGCAGTGCAGACTTTGCAACTGCTCCTATTTCCCCAAACACCGCATTCAAGTTATCCAAATTACAAAGATTCAGCTTCTCAAGGTTTTGAAGCCTCCCCCAACTTCCAATCTTCTCCCATGTAAATTTTGTGAAGGTATTTACTATTAAATGCTGAAGTTTGGAGAGATTTTGTAGCAGTTCATCAAGTGTTTCTGATAATCTTCCACCAAGACCAAGATATTTTAGATTTGTTAACATGTTGAGGCCTTGGGGTAGTTCTTCAATTGATGTCCAAAAAAGGTCTAAATTTTTTAAGTCTACAAGGTTGGAAAAAGATGGTACCTCTCTTAAGAAACTACAATTCCATAGCAATAATGTAGTAAGCTTCTCTAATTTGGAAATAGAACTCGGCAGCCTACTTAGCTCATGATTGTTGGAAAGATCAAGAATCTTGAGCCCAAGCATATGCTCAAAAAAGGCTTCTGGAATTGTTGAAATCTTGTTATTGGATAGCAGCAAGGTCGTGCGCATAGGAGACTTCGAAGATGGCATGCTTGAAGGAATTTCTGTTATGTAGTTCCTCATTAAGGAAACCTTCAAACAATCTCTCCATTCATCCTCCTCTGGTAGTTGCCAACTTTCACAAAAAAATTGACTGATTTCCAGTGCCATTTCTCGGAAAAGATCATGCATACTCACACGATCTTCTCCTCCGTATTTATTTTCAACTGATTTCAATAAGCAGCTGTCAACCAGCTTATCGAGTATATCATGACCCTTCCAAGTCATTGCCTCCCTAGTTTTCCCTTCTTTATATATAAGCCCCTCCTCAATCCAATACTCAATTAACTCCTCTTTTGGGATTTCACAATCTTCAGGATACAATGCACAGTATAGAAAACACTCCTGGCATTGTGGTTCTAGGCATTCATAACTGAATTTCAAACAATCAATAATGCTTTCAAATTTACTAAATTCAGAAAGTGCCAACTTCCAATGATGAGGAAGTAATTTCCCTCTCATTGATCTTGCCACTGTGACAATAGCAAGGGGTACTCCGTCACATTTCTGTAAATTTTGCTCCAAAGACGGCTTTATATCTCCTTTAATTCTGCCATCTAACAACACTGTGCTTCCAACTTTCTTCAAAAATAATGCTAATGCTTCTTAGGTGGAAGAGGATTCACAGAGATCACCTCACACTCCATTGCACGAGCAACCTCTTTTGACTGTGTCGTGAGCACTAACTTGCAACCACTATTCCCAACTAGATTAGGAATTCCAACATCTTCTAGAGAGAAAGGCTCCCACACATCATCCAGAATTAGCATGAAGCTGCCTTGCCCCAACCTTTGTGAAATCAATCCTGCAATCTTGGTTTCATTATCATGATCCTTTAGCTCCAATGGTGGCTCAATGCTACTCACAATCCTTTTCTGAAACCCGAGAATATCAAACTTCATTTTTTGCTGGACAATAATGTCAAAGTCTTTTGACACTTTTACCCAAATAACTTTGTGAAATTTGGATTCTTTCAACAGTTGGTTGTGGACTTGCTTCATAATTGTTGTCTTGCCCACACCACCCATCCCCCGAACTGCAATTCTTGTAACCTTGTCTCCCTTCAACCATTCCAGAATTTGTTCTTGTACATCATCCCTGCCACTACATTCTTCAATGGTTAGTGGAACTCCTTTGATTGAGTGATCATCTACGACCAAAATCACACCAGCATTAGTGAATTCTTTTGCTTCCTCAAGCATTTGCTTCAATTCTTCAATGTTTTTCTTGAGGTTGGTTGATGAGGAACATTCCCCTTGGTTGATCAGACCTTCAACCTTTATGGCAATCTGTTGACCTGCTTTCTCCAGCCACTCTTCAACTTCCTTCCTTACAATCTTTCCAGGTTGCATACGCTGAGTCTTCAAATTTGCTTCAATGTGTTCCTTTTGGTGCTTTAGCCTCTCTTGCTTTTCTTTGAATATAGTTGGACAATACTCGATTAAGTGATCATCTACAACCAAACTCTCACCAGCATTTGTGTATTTTTCTCCTTGCTTAAATATTCCTTCATTCAATGACTGAGTTCTTTTATCAACCTTTCTTGAGGAGCAAATATATGTGAAACAACCCCCTTTGCATATTAGATCTTCAATCACTTTTTCTACAGCTTCTTGGTCTGCTTCCTTTAGCCAAGCTTCAACTTCCTGCTTTGCAATCTTTCCAGGCTGTATCAGCTGAGTAAGTAGTTCGTCCGCAACATCTTTCCGTCGGCGCTCCAGCTTTGTTTGCATTTCTTTGAATTCATTGACATAATCATTCTGACATATCTGATACTTGACATATTTCTTAACTATAGGTACAACATCCTTCACAATATCTATGACTGGTTTTATGATGTCCATTAGAGAGTTCCTGCATATATGAAATTGTTGGATATAAGGTAATTGTGCCTTAAAACTTAAATGAAACAAGGATAAGAATAAAAGTATTTAGGAGAAAAACAACTCGAGTTGGAAATTAATGGTTGAAGTATACCATGAATGACTAATTTAAGTATTTGGTTTTTATAAATTTAGTAATTATTGAAAATTAAAAATAAAAATTAAAAATTTGTTTATAATAAATTTTAACACTGATAATAACAAGTATGAACTTGTTCAATAGTATTAAAATTATTTTAAATTTTTTTATAATCTTATTAATAATTTTTTTGGTTTAAAGTTGCAAAATTTATAAAAATTAAAATTAAAAACTAAAATGTACAATCATTTTTTTTGTAATGAAAAGTACAATCATATTAAACTAACTAATGATAAGGGGGACAAAAATCTAGGATTAATATTATGTTATTAAATTAGTTGATGCATACAAATATCACAAGTTAAAAAAAAATCATTAAATAATATAGAATATATCTTTTAATATTTTAAATAACTTAGTTTATGATCTCAAATTCTAATCTCATTTATCATTAAATTGAGTTTAAATAAACTATAACTTTGTTTATGATTGTTGTATTATGTTGTACTATAGTCACAGGTTTATTGCCTATAATATTTTAAAAATATATAAAATATTAATTAAAATTAATAAAAAAATATAAAAAAATTAAAATAATAAATTTATATCTTTAAATAAATTAATATATAAAAATATCTAAAAAATATATAAATATATGAACTCTATATATGTTAAATCAAATTATATTAAAAATTAAAATTTAAGATTGAGAGTTTAACTCCTATCACCTACTAGAAAATTCCCACCCCTTCTCCCCCCTTCCCCCTCTCCTTCACCTAAAATTTCCTATATTCGAAAAAAAAGAATAAAAAAAGAGAGGAGATGTCGATTGGTAGAAGTAGACATGCATGCCTAATCATATCAAGTTGGCATGAAATCTCATTGTTCCCAACGGACTAATTGATTTGTCACAATTTTTAAAAAGATGTGGTGCAAATATATCATCTTTATTTCAATTGTTGAATCTGTAAAGTTTTGCTGTTAAGGTAGGATTGTTAGAGGTAAAATATCTGAATTTTCTTTAAAATTGCGCAATGGATATAAATTTATTCTCAAATTAAAAAGGCAAATCACCCTACAATCCTTTCCAATTAAATAAATTACTTAAAATTTAACTCATGACGGTAATTTCACATAAATTTAGATATTGATATTTAATAATATAAGATTGTACTTTTGACTTCAAAAAATAATTCGGGTATTAATTTACATTTAGAAATTGAAATCTTATGTTATTAAATATTAATATCTAAATTTAGAAATCTATTATATATTTTAATATAATTAGTTTCTATATCTAAATATCAATATTTAATAAGGTAATTTTTAAATTTTGAATTAAGTTTTAATTAAATAAAATGAAATAATTTTAAGTTAAGATTTCAATTATTTTTTGGAATTGAAATTGATATGTATTTTTTTCTTTATAATATTATCTGATATTATAATTTAATGTATCATTATTTAATTTTTTTTATTTAAAAATTTATTTATAATACTATATATATTTATTTAATATTTATTATATAAGATTAGTGTATATTAGTGTTGAATTTTTTAAAAAATTTAGAATCTCAACTTATATTTAAAAACTAAAATTTCAACGTAAAATTTAAAAATTTACCCTATTAAATATTAGTTTCTAAATTTGAAAATTAAATGCATATTATAATGAAATTACTTTCTAAATCTAAATATTAATATTTAATAAAATAAAATTTTAAATTAAGTTTTAATTAGATAAAATGAGGTATTTATTTTAAATTTAAAACTTTAGTTTAAAACAAAAAATTAAAACTGATATATATATTTTTTATTATATTTATTTAATGTTATATATCGTATAATTATAAATTTATCATTTTAAGTGATATTATTTTTTATTAAACTTTTAAAATTTAAAAATTATATTTGTCTCAATTAATTTAAAATTAAATCACAATAAATAACATAAATTTTTTTTAATGTCTATTACTTTATTTATTAAATTTAAATTTAAAATTTTATTTAAATAATATTTCCATCCAAATATATGATTTTATTTTATTTAAATTTTATTTAAGTTAAAAAATTAAAAGATCAAATAAGTCAAAAATCTAGTTCAAATGTCAAATCTCCTGCCATATAAGCATGACATGGCAATATTTTGCCATCCAAGCAGCCAATCGGGTGTGTCCTAAACGACAGTTAAGCCAGGCGAGCGAGTCCCAAACGGCAGTTAAGTTGGTGTAAGAAGAAGGGCTTAATTGCTTTGGTCGCAGAGTTCTAGGGCTTATACACATCAATTAAAGTCTAAGGGTTTAATAGCGATTCTGGGGTTAGTACAGGGGCTTAACTTATGGTTTTGCCTTGTTTACATACTGAACACTTCCAGTGGTCCACTCCCCCACCACCGGTGGCACTTTGTCCTCTTTTTTCATCTCCATATTATGTGGGCCCACTCAGACGGGAGCCTTTCCCCCTTTTCTTATTTTGATGTCTCTTCCTCAAGGGAAATTAACTCAGTTATGTTAAATATATGAAACCTAAATCCCAATTAGTAAAATTGAAACAAATGAATGAAGTCCATTAATTAAAATAAAATTACTCAATCTGATTGTTTAATTAAAAAATTAATTTCATTTAACTTAATCAAATATTGCAGTATAATTAAAAAAATATATCAAATTATTCATCAACCCATTCATCGTCCCTGCAAATGGGAAAAGTTCCTCAACCTTTCATTCTTTTCACCCAAACAAAACCCAGCAGTTTCCATTGTTGCTTTTTTCTTGTTCCTTACAAAACCAACTCCAGCGGCTTCCATGGCTACCTTTTATTCTTCCTTAAAAATTCCCTCAACCCAACTCCGGCATCTCCAAGAACAGATGGCAAGTACCGTACAAAAATTTTAAAAATGATGGAAGATTTGGAGGAAATAGAAGATCTACACGAGGCATTTCAAGATTCGAAGATGGATTTCGAAGAAGCCATCTAGATTTTGACTTTGAGAACCCAGTGAGAACTTAGATCTGGGTTCTCATCAAATACCCCAGGGGTTCCCTTCTTCATCTCAAAGAAAATAAAGATCAGACTTGTGGGTTTTCCGTAATATTTCATTGAAAATACATCATAATCCTTCAAAAGGTGAAAACTTTTTGTTTGAATTTGAAATTGGCATGTTTGGAAATTTTGAAGGTGTCATTGGCCATATCGTAATCATGTTGAAAGCTTTTACCAAGGAAATTGCACCCATTTGTGAGCAGAATTGGTGTAGGGGTCCAGACATGGGGTAATCACCTAGATATGTAGATCTTTTTTAAGAAAAAAAAAAAAAAAAACTAAAATTGAAACAACGAACTGGTTTAGCTAAAGAAAATTTAGGAAGTGGCATGAGTTATAAATTTAAAGCAATGTAAAGGTTAATTTAGGAATGTGATAAGTACAAATCAATTAATGGGGACCACATAAGCGTCCAGCGTGTTGGCCAGCTAAGCTCGGAGTTAAAGGATTGCTCAGGGAGGATGACGTCAAACCTCATATTTTCAGTAATTTGTCCAACTCAAAAAGGTTGTAGATGAATTGTCATTTTCTTTTCGAAGGGTAAATTTGTCCTACTGCATAATTTTGAGGATGGATTTGTACATTTTGTCTTTTTTTCTTGGTTAAAACCTCATTTTGGTTCCTGAACTATTGTATAGACTCCTGATTTGGTCCCTAAACTCACAAAATCCCTGATTTGGTCCTTACTGTTTACCATTTTTACCCCAATTTGGTCCTTCCGTTAATTTTTCACATTAATTGACAGCCAAATACAGAAGAAACATTACGTGTCACGCAAAAAATTACCAAGTTGGCAAAAAAATAACGTGGCTATTCCAACTCATCCCACCAAAAAAAGAAATTTTTTTTCGTTCTTCTCTTTCGTCTACTCTTTCTTCAACTTTTGCAAACCCTCTGCAAACCCTAAGATCTCAACTAATTTATTCATTTCAACCAATTTCTACTCTTACTGAGTTCATCATCATCATCATCAAACAATAAAACTCACCAAAAAACAAAATTTTATTTAAAAATTTTTTGCCCATAGATTCTTTCGAACCCAGGCATGCTGGATTCAATCAAACCAGCAGCACCCTTTCTTTCTCCTTCCACTTCCTTACCTTGCCTTCTTCATCAATCAATTTTTCATCTTCATCATCATCAATCAACAAAA
>BPVZ01000096.1:46862-58200 GCA_020521535.1 Rubroshorea leprosula
TGAAAAGCTAATTTTGATAAATAAACGAATTAAATCATCATTATTAAAAAAGATAATTTAATGAAAAATAAAAATTTTACACAATTAAAAAATATATAAAGAATATTTAAATTTTTTTAGCAAATAAAGTTTAATACTTTTGAAAAGCTAATTTTGATAAATAAACGAATTAAAAAAAAAATATTCATTTTCCTTTTAATTATTTTGAAACTAAATAAAAAAATATTCTTATTTTTTCTCAAACTAAATATACCTTTAAAAAATTTATTTTTTACGTAATAATTTTATTATATAATTTAATATATTTTGTGCTGTTGGAATAGGCCCAACACTCAATTTGGGTCGTACATAATGGGCCTAGGCTGACATCCCATAGCCCAAAGTGAGGGAGCACCAGTACAAACATACGCACGTGAACAGCGCCACTTGGGCCAATAAGATGCCTACATGTATAGATGCATGTCAGCATTTGGGGTTATAAATATCCCCTAACTACCTCCGATGAAGGTAATTAATCTCCACTCCTCTCTCTCTCTGTGCAATTACTCTTTGAGGGCATATCTCTCTAGAACATCGAGTATTGCTGACTTGAGCGTCGGAGTGTTTTCCCAAGGAAACATCCTCGGGAATTTCAGGTGTGGAAGCAGTTGAAGACTTCAACAGTGTTGGATCGTGAAGCTGCCCAAACATTTGGCGTCGTCTGTGGGAACTGAACAAGAAGTTGTGTAGCTTAACCTGCTGAAAGACAAAATGGTTCGTACCTTTACTTGAAGTCGCCCTCCAAAGAAATGAAATGGATGAGCAGGAGGACACTCAGCTATCTGAGCTCGGCTTAAATGATTTTAGGCCAATGCCGAGAAACCTTTTTGTTGGGGGAGCAGAACAGGATCAATTAAGTGGAACGGATGATGATGAAAGAACACCAACTGGGTATGCAACTCAACCTGAACACTTCCAAATTCCAACAGAAACAAGGCAAAGACATCCCAGGCAGGGCAGTCTACAACATGAACGACTTGAAAGGTCAATAGAGCCTGCTCGGGCAACCGAGCTTGAAGAGAGAACCAGAGTTCTCGAAATGGCAATTGGTAAAATCCTTGCCTGCCTGATTCTTGATGACCCCCTAATTCCTTTGCTGAACAGGGATGCACAGCCAGCTGCAGTAGTTGCAACCTGTAACTCCCCGGCCCTGAGTAATGTGGTGGTCCCAACCAGACCAAGGGGAAGTGGGAGGTTAAACCCAGAACCCAGCTCCTCCAAGCATAATGAAGAACTACTAAAGAAAAACGCTGACCTCGAAAGACAGCTCAAAGACGTGCAGAAATCCATTGACGAGCTAAAAAGTCCCAAGTCGCACCAACAGACCCTTGACTTGGATAGTGCCCCACTAAACCTATCCATCACAGCAGAACCGTATCAAGAGGGATTCAAAATCCCCCACCTGGAGACATATGATGGCTCGGGTGACCCAGATGAGCATCTGCATACCTATCAGGCCATCATGAGAATCCAAAATGCCAATGACGCCATGATGTGCAAAGTGTTTCCAGCGACACTGAAGTCAACGGCCAAAAGATGGTATCATAAACTCCCTAGACATTCTATAGACTCATACTCCCAGCTCGCCAAGCTATTCTCCAATAAAATTGTGAGCCCAAGGGAGATTAAACGTACAGCAACTGAACTGATGCAGGTTCATCAGAAAGAAGGGGAATCTCTGAGGGATTACATGCAACGATTCAACAAGGCTACCTTAGACATTGACAACGTCCCCGATACCATCTACTTGTCTGCCTTGCTGCATGGTTTGAAGCCTGGCCGGTTTCTAGACGACCTACTGGAGAATCCACCTAAGTCGTGGAATGAAGTAAATGACAGGTCGGCAAGCTTCATACTGTCCGAAGATTTTCAATCTTTCAAGAGACGAGTTGATGATAGGCAGGGTAAAGAGCCCAAGCAGCCTGAGGGCAGAGATGACAAGAAAAAACAGAAGGTTGGCGAGCAGAGAGGAAAACCGCCATCCTATCCCAAATATGATAGCTACATTCCCCTGAGCTCGTTAAGATCCCAGATATTGGCGTAGATACAACACTGGGTCAAGAGACCCCCTCCCCAAACGCACGATTCTTCACAAGCTGACAGAAGCAAGTATTGTGGCTACCATCGGGGATACGGCCATAACACAGAAGACTGTTAAAGCCTGAAGGACGAGCTTGAATTTTTAGCTCGCAATGGAAAATTGGAAGGGTATGTACAGAAGCCTTACATTTGGCAGCCCACCCAGACCCATTTCGTGTAAGAGTATGGCCGATCTCAAGTACAGGGATATCAGCTCGGCAACAATCCAATTCCTTACCAGGCGAGTCAATACTCGTCCGAGCCGAACAGAACATACAAGGGACGCCCATTCAATAGGTGAGGGCAGGGATAGAAAGCAACCATGCAGAATCAAAAAGACCATAGAGGGGTTGGATACAGTGGGATACCCCCGTCATCTGGCACAATCAACATGATCTCTGGTGGTATGCACTCAGGGGGCCAAAGCGCCCAGGGCCGTAAGGCATATGCCCGGCAGGTGATGACCGTTAACAAGAATAGGCCCTTGAAGCGGCCATTTGAGAGGCAGAATGGGAAAATGCCCCTATTACATTCAGCTCGGTGGACTATAAGCGAGTAGAGGGAGAGCCCGACATTATGATGCCTCATGCAGATCCTTTTGTGGCAACAGTTCATATAGGCAATCATAACATCAACAAGGTCTTCATTGATACTGGTAGTTCACCAGACATCCTGTATTGGAGCTGTTTTCAAAAGATGCAGCTGAATCCGAGCTCACTACAGAAGCATGAAAGGCCCATCTACGGATTTGATAATCAACCTGTCCCGGTTGAGGGAGTAATTACTCTTCCCATCTATGTGGGCATAGAACCGTGCTTCAGGATAGCTTTCGTCAGCTTCCTAGCCGTCAAAATGGAATCAGCTTTCAATGCCATACTGGGAAGGGCCACCCTCTGCAAGCTGAAGGCCGTCATCTCGCAACCTCATATCTGCATGAAGTTCCCAACACCTCAGGGGGTAGGAGTGCTTAAGGGAAACCAGAAGATGGCCAAGGCTTGCTATCAAGATACATTCAAGAAGGTTAAGCTCGCTGCAACCCCGAGAGGCTCCTCTGGAAGTCATAGGCCGACTCAGCCCGATCAACAGACAATGAGCATATCAAACATTGAGCATCGCCCTGAGGGTGTCGAACATAAAGCAGAGCCAGTAGAACTAGTAGAAACGATCCCTTTGAACCCTGACATTCCAGAAAGAACAGTTAAGCTCGTTCTTCGTGCTTCTGGAGTTTTTAAGGATTAACCAAGATGTGTTTGCGTGGACTACGGATGAAATGCCTGGCATCCTAGCGGAGTTGACAGTCCACAAGCTCAGCACGGACCCCACCAAAATGCCATGGGTTAAAAAAACGTCGCCTTTTTGGCCTTGAGAAGCAAGCTGCTATAGATGAAGAGATACAAAAGCTACTACAGGCAGGCTTCATCAAGAGAGTTGAATACTCTGAGTGGGTGTCCAACCCTGTGCTCGTCAAAAAACCAAATGGCAAGTGGAGGATGTGTACTGATTTCACCAACTTAAATGAAGCGTGTCCAAAAGACCCTCACTCCTTGCCAAATGTTGAGAAATTAGTAGAGTGAGCAGTGGGACATGAACAGATGAGTTTTCTTGATGCTAGCTCGGGTTATCACCAAGTTCAGTTGCTGTTGGACGACCAGGAGAAAACAACTTTTTATGCTGGTGACGTAATCTACTGCTATGTCATGATGCCATTTGGCCTGAAAAATGCTGGCGCGACGTATCAGAAACTGGTGCAGGTCGTTTTTAAGCTTCAGATTGGCAAGAATATTGAAATATATGTAGACGATATGATAGTCACCAGTAAGCGAGCGGAGGATCATATAGCTGACTTGAATGAAACATTTCGGAACTTGCGCCGAGCCCAAATGAAGCTGAATCCCTTGAAGTGCACGTTTGCTGTAGAATCAGGAAAATTTTTAGGGTACGTGGTGTCCAAAAAAGGAATTGAGGTAAACCCAGAGAAGGTTCAGGCCGTTCAGCAGATGGAGCCTCCCAAGACCATAAAAGACGTGCAGTGTCTGACTGGTCGTATTGCTGCGTTGCACAGGTTCATAGCCAAATCGACAGAAAGGTGCCTTCCATTCTTTAAAGCCCTGCGAGAGCCCAAGAACTTTCAGTGGACCACCGAGTGTCAACAGGCGTTTGACGAGCTTAAACAATATTTAGCGTTAGCACCCCTGCTGTCCAAGCCTGTGGAAGGGGAGAGTTTATACCTATATTTGGGGGTTACAGAGGAGGCAGTGAGCTCGATTTTGCTAAGGGAAAAGAATAAACATCAGAAGCCTATCTGTTATGTGAGTAAAATTTTACAAGGCGCAGAGCAGAACTACCCACTAGCAGAAAAGGCTGCTTTTGCCCTGGTATACACAGCTCGTAAGTTGAGAGCTTACTTCCAATCCCATCAAATTGTTGTCTATACCGACATGCCGTTGAGGAAGATACTGTAGAAACCAGAACTCCCTGGTCGGCTTATCGGGTGGAGTGTCGAGCTGAGTGAGTACAACCTCAAATTTCAGCCGCGCACAACCATAAAAGGCTAGGCTGTGGTGGACTTCCTAGTGGAGTGCCTTTCGGCGACGGTGGAAGAAAGGGCACCAGTATATCCGGTCTGGGTCCTGTACGTGGATGGGGCTGCTAATATCGAGGGATCAGGTGCTGGGGCTGTGTTAATGGGCCTAGACGGTTTTAAATCCAAGCATGCGTTAAGGTTTTAGTTTCAAACAACTAATAATGCTGCAGAATATGAAGCCCTCATTTATGGCTTGAAGCTGGCGTCCGAGCTGAAAGCGCAAAGCATTAAGGTTTTCAGTGATTCTCAGCTCGTGGTGGGCCAAGTGAATGGCAGCTGTGAAATCAGGGATCCTCAGCTTGGTCATTATGCCTCTGTGGTCAACATATTGAAATCAGGATTTGTCTCTTTCCAGATCGACAAGATACCCAGAGTAGATAACCAACGAGCTGACGAGCTATCAAAATTAGCCTCCTCACAAGACATCAACCCTCAGAGATCGACAATTGTGGAGATACTTGATGCCCCGAGCTACACCGATTTCACAATCGAGTGTCAACTGCTAAGCACAAATCCTTCTTCACCAAGCTGAACTACCCCACTCATAGAATATCTGCGAAGTGGCGAGCTGCCTGAAGATCCACCCGCAACAAAGTTGATTAAACGCAGGGCGGCAAATTTCACCCTATTAGATAATCAGCTCTACAAGCGAGCAGCCTCAATGCCCCTACTACGCTGCCTTACTCCTTATAAAGCTGAATATGCTGTGAGGGAAGTTCATGAAGGAGTATGTGGCACACACATAGGTGGTAGAACTTTAGCTCGGAAACTCATGAGGCATGGTTATTACTGGCCTACTATGGTCGAGGACGCACAGAGCTATGCCAAAAAGTGCCCGACCTACCAGTTCAATGCTGATGATATTCACATGCCAGGTATCTGAGCTCGTTATAAAGTTCGTGCAAACTTCATGTTTGTCTATAAACTGAGCACAAGTATCTTCGTTGAAACAGGAGAAATGCTCTTATCACTCTTATCTCCCTGGCCATTTGCTCAATAGGGAGTCGACCTGCTCGGCCCTTTTACCAAAGGCAAAGGAGGTTGCACTTACCTAGTTGTCGCGGTGGATTACTTCACCAAATGGATAGAAGCCAAACCATTATCCACGACAACAGAGAAGAAAATAAAGGAATTCCTATTCAATTCCATATTATGCAGGTATTCTTTGGTGGCCTAAACCATTGGTACATTATACACAAATATAATTTGTGGCTCAGCTCGGTCATCTGTGTACAGGTTCGGCATACCTGAACGGATCATTGCTGACAATGGTCCACAATTCCGAGCCGCGGCACTGAGGTCGTTATGTGACGGCTATGGCATTGAGCTCGCCTTGACATCTGTGTATACCCCACAGTCAAATGGACAAGCTGAGTCCGCCAATAAAATCATCTTGCGAGGCCTCAAGACGCGTGTGTTGGCTGCACATTCTAATTGGGTTAACGAGCTCAATAGAGTGCTTTGGTCATGTCACACTACACCTAGCTCGGCCACAGGCGAAACCCCATTCAGCCTGGCCTATGGAGCTGAGGCCGTCATCCCTATAGAGAGGTCGGATTGCCATCTGATAGAGTAGGTTGGCACAACGATCCAAGCAATGAACAGCTTTTAAGAGAGAACTTAGACCTTGTGGAAGAGGTCCGGGAGATGTCTTGAATAAGAAACATGGCACATCAAAGTCGTGTCGCCAGATTTTATAATAAGCGTGTTCGAGCTCGTCAATTTCAAGTTGGCGATATGGTTTTACGCAAGGCCAGGCTCACTAACGCTTACTCACATATGGGGAAACTTGCACTGAACTGGGAAGGTCCTTATATGGTTATCTGTGTTAAGCGGCCTGGGTCTTGTCAGTTGGCAGATCTACAAGGTTGTCCATTACCATTCATTTGAAACATACATAACCTTAGGAAGTTTTATAGTTAACATGTACATTATTATTTTATTCAAGTTATTGTCAATCAACTGTAAATAACAATGTGCAGAAAATACACAGCAATCAATACAGAAATTTCAAAAGAAAAGATTCAAGTTGTATTTCATCAATGTTCTTTTACAATTGAAGTACATAATGAATAATTTCATTGATCAATACAAAAATGCAAAAGAAACAACAAAAATCCTAAACTAATCATTCGTCAGGTCGACGGGGATGGATGTGTCTGTGCAGGCAGTAGCAAATCGAGCTGGAGATGACCAATCTGGAGGAGAGAGAGTAAGAGCAGCGGCCGAGGTAGGCTGAGCAGATGGGGGAGTGTTGGAAGGCTCAACAGGCACATCCTTGGGGTCTGCCACCCAAGCATCAAAGCTTGGCAACCCTTCCGTGTCCTCCCCCTCTTCAATGACAGAAGGGGGCCACACGGGCAGCCCCTCTTCATTGAGCTCCCACTTCAACCTCACCCGGGTGTCAGCTGGCTGGGTGAGGCTCTTCCCTTCTTCGTTGATCTCCTTATCCTTGAAGAAGGCCAGCTCGCCGATCGGGAAGTCAGCTTGGTGTCGCAGCACCTTCCCACGAACCTCATTGAAGATGTTTGTGGTGGTGTTGGCTAAGGCCACTACGACGGCGTCCTAGAATATGCCTGCTCCAACCAGCCACTCAACCCCTTGTGCACGGGCAAAGTAGATGTCACGCTGGTGGAGCCTCTTGGTCTTCTCCAAGGACGCCTCAGCCCGGGCGACATGCAGGTCAGCTTTTGAGACCCTCTCCTTTAGGGCGTTCAGCTCGTGCAGAGTCCTCTCTCTATCAGACTCTGCCTTCTTGGCTCGGTCCTCTGCACGGCCGGCCTCCTCCTTCGCAACTTGAATGCCGCTCTCTTTCTTTGCCTGAGCTCTTTCAAGCTCCTCCCTCAGCTCGTTAACCTTGCGGGCTAACTCATCAGCTCGGCTTTCAGCTGAAGCCGCTCGGTTCGCCATCTCCGAGCTCTGCAAACGACTGACCTCGTCAGCCAAACTGGCTTTCTCAGAGGCCAGTTGTTTGCAGCTCTGTTGGAGCTCGTGGTTCTGCACCCGTCCTCCCTACTCGCACTCGAAGAGTGCGACGGTATAGCTGAACGCCTACCATATATGTTCACTCGTCAGTTTATAGCACAAAATGATAAAATACAACAATGAGCTCGATAAGTATACTTACATCCATCAGCTTGATTAGAGCAGCATGTCCTCCATGCTGTTGAACGTGCTCCTTCGCACGTTGCCGGTCTGCAGGAGGCACAAAGCTCTGCATGCCCTATACCATTGCGACCTGGCAATCAGTCCTTACGTAACTAAATCCGTTTGGGTATGCAATCCTTGGCTGCGCTACAGAAGACGAGGCAGGTGTTGGCTCCGCGACCTCACGTGCTGGCATTGGGAGCACGTTGGCAGGCCGCACTGCAACGGCTGGGGTGAGCTGCGATCCCATACTCGTCCTCCGCCGGATGAGGGGAATGTCATCCTCTGCGTCAGAGTCCTCCCGCGCGCGCCTTCTCGAACTCGAGGGCGTAGTTTCAACTCTCTGCTCGGCACATGGTCTTGGCGCTGAGCTCGAACTTCGGTGCGACGAACTGCGCCCCCGGTGCAACAGGCGACCACTCGTCAAAGCGGGTTTGACGTTAGGAACTGGACCCAGCTCCCTAGTTCCTCGAGCCTTGAGCTCGTTGACGCTTCCTTTCCAATATGCTGCTCATTTCTCCTACACAGACAAAGGCATAAGATTCAGGTCAGCTAAAAATCCTAGCATGCTATAGAAATATACCTTCGCCGTGCAGGTTTGCCACGTCGACAAACCCAAGTAATGCGATCTGCTCCAGGGTAACCAAGGCTTCCAAATCCACCAAACCCCTCGCTTTCACATGATCGAGCAGCCGGTTCTTCAGGTCGACATCACCAACAGTCAACTGTGGGTAGTTCATATATGCGTTGGGTGTACGCCACTCTGACAGACGGGCGGCGAGTTCGTTATTGATTCTCTCTGTTCGTGTATCGCGAACGAAGACGAACTGTCTCTTCCACCTCGTTACTTTGTTTCTTATGTTGGTAAATATCATCATCTTCTCTCTCCCCGAGATGTAGTACCATCTCATTCCACTGGTGGACGGGCACAAACGGCACAAGAAGAGTGACCTGAAGACCACCGCCTTTGCAAGCGTCCCCAACCTTTCACACAACAGCATAAAGCCTATGATAAACTTTATGCTGTTGGGAGTTAGTTGTGAAAGGGCCAGCTCGTACTCTGCCAGGACGTCAAAAATTAGTCTGGGCAGAGGAAAACGTAGACCGACGTCAAAATGGTCTACGTATACTGGCACCCAGCCCGTCCGTGATACTGAACACGCCCGTTCGTTTGGTGTCCCAGCTCGGATCAGGATGGTCCTGGGGATTTGGTATCGCCTCACCATCTCCTCTAACTTCTTGTACCCTTTCACTATGGCTGCGCCATCTGCAACTTCGTGATGCAGCACCGCCCTAAACCTAAACCCAGCCGGTAGAGTTTTGGGGGCCTTGCAAAGGTTATCCAATCTCCCGTTGATAACCTTGCTCTCCCACCCCTTAAGCACAACCACCTCCGCCTCTGCACTTGCCACTGGAGCACTGTAACCAACTTCTCCAACACCATCCGCTTCACCGAATGTCTCATCCGCGGATGTATCGCTGGACGAAGTTGAAGTACGGCGGTCACCAGAATCACCACCCGCGCTCGAACTAGTGCTACTCTCCGGCGTGGTGGTTCTGGGCGAATCTTGCAACTCCGGCGGCACTATCATGGCGATAGGCTCCATTGATATCACGTCCACTTCGTCTTCCCCACCTTAGTTACCTAGAAGCTCTCTTGCATCGTGAAAAGAAGTTATTTTTACCTGAATGTCTAAAAATGGTCGTCCTTTTGCTGAAAACCTTGGGAATCGCTTGGAGCATCTCTGCAACCTTCTCTGAAGAAAACACAAACGTATTGCGTAATGGAACAAAGAATGACAGAGTGATTGTTTTTGTTTTTGTCCTTCAGATAGTGCTCCGTGAACACCGTACACGTGTTTATAGCCACCTAGTTAACCGTGTCCACGTGGCAGTCATTTATGGTTTTTTTTTTTTTTGAAAAGCAGGCAGTCATTTATGGTTAAGTGCCCAAATTTAGCCGTCTGCAGCTGTCACGTCCCCTCAAATGCTGAGCCAGCGTTTATTGCGGGAAGGCAGAGGGATATCTACCATTGGCAGAAGAATACCAAACGCCCTGAGCAAATCTCCTCAGAGATTCGCCACAGTTTAAAATTTGAAAAATCTGAAGGATCAACTCGTAACAAATCCGAAATCCCCTCAGAGATCGGCACTAATTCAAATTTTGAAAATCTCGAGGAATTAGCTCGTTACGAATCTGAGATCTCTTCAGAGATTTAGGTCGTTACAGGTTGATCTATTCTTTGTCCCGTCCATATTAGCTCGTCACGATGACCGCATTTATCAGATCGTAACAAGAGTGACAGCTCGTCAGAGATCACAGACCGTAGGGCGTTCGAGATCGCTCTACTTAACCTCGTCGCACATACGAGATTCATTTTGTTGTAGCTCGGTTTCGACACCATGTTTATTCAAAGATCTCAAATCGTTCTATGGTCGAGGTCGCCTCATCTCAGATCATCCCTGTGATCGAGTGACAACATTACCTAGTCACTTCAAAACCTTCGGCAGCATCGAAGATTCAGGTTGTCACACGTTTGATCGCGCTCATGTCAATGTGGACGAGCTCGTTGAGATAGCGAGTAACAATCTAAATTTGAGTGCATGGCTATTCACTAGGCGAGCTTACCTTTTATGAGCCACTTTAGCTCGATTATATACCGAGCCCACGCTAGCGAGGTTATGATATCAACTCGCCCGTACACTTTCAGGCTCATGAGATCGTCTTATTCGGTGCCGCCCTTCAGATCGGCCGTCAATGAGGTCGGTCACGATCTACTAAGGCTGTCCGTCCTAGTCACCAGCTCGAATGTTGGGCCCCAGACACATTCAACCCAGTTCGTCAACCGAACACCAAGGGGGGAGTAATGTTGGAATAGGCCCAACACTCAATTTGGGCTGTACATAATGGGCCTAAGCTGACATCCCATAGCCCGAAGTGAGGGAGCACCAGTACAAACATACCCACCTGAACAGCGCCACGTGGGCCAATAAGATGCCTATATGTGCAAATGCATATCAGCATTTGGGACTATAAATACCCTCCAACTACTTCCGATGAAGGTAATTAATCTCCACTCCTTTCTCTCTCTACAATTACTCTTTTAGAGCATATTTCTCTAGAACATCAAGTATTGCTGACTTGAGCGTCGAAGTGTTTTTCCCGATGAAACATCCTCGGGAATTTCAAGTGTGGAAGCAGCCGAAGACTTCAACAGTGTTGAATCGTGAAGCTGCCCAAACATGTGCTACACAAAATTTTT
Source organism: Rubroshorea leprosula (assembly GCA_020521535.1). Lineage (NCBI taxonomy): Eukaryota > Viridiplantae > Streptophyta > Magnoliopsida > Malvales > Dipterocarpaceae > Rubroshorea > Rubroshorea leprosula. The sequence goes on from BPVZ01000096.1 coordinate 57,975, forward strand.
TTATTTACTAATTATCCTTCTGTTTTCAAACTCATATATTTTCCTCCTAGCCGAATATACTCTTTATTCACCTTCCTTTTAATTCATGAAGTCAGTTTCACAAACTCTAAAACTGAATGATAACTTTAGTTCAGGGTTTCAATTTTTTTTTTTTTTTCATTTTAACTTTTTGGTAAGAAACAGTTTGCGTGGGTCTCCCTGTGCACATACACCGGTTCTAGTCGAG
>BPVZ01000096.1:110611-125504 GCA_020521535.1 Rubroshorea leprosula
ATTTAATTAATAAATTTTAAAAATTTTATTTTTTTATTAAATTATTTAATTAAATAAAAATATTTTTTTTTTCATTTTTATTTATCCAAACAAAATTAATATGTACTTTTTGTTTTTTTCCTTCATTTCTTCTCCCTGTCCTTCTCTTCCCCTCCCCTTACTTTCTTTTACTAATTTTTATCCTAATATAGGTTGAGCGAGGGCTTCTCTGAAGTGACGATTTGTCAATTGAGTTCTCGGTGATGGCAGTGACACAAGTGAAGGCCTTAGAATGTACTCTCTCTCATCTGTATCTGAACCTCTGACATGTCACATGATGTGGCAATTTCATTGGGACACTGTCACGAAATGGTTCGATCATCCCAACCGTTGGAATCGGAAAAATTTGACAGGTGGGATGCATTCAAATCTAATCATATTGCTGGGTTCTGTTGCATTTGGGCCAAATTATTCCAAACCCAAATATGTTTGGTCGTAATTTGGGCCAAATGGATGTGTTTAGTTACATACTATGGAGACGCTTTATTGACCTCAATTACTTATGACTGATCAACGGTGATGGCAGGATACCAACTTTGGTCAAACAACTAGGAAAATCCATTGTCGCTGATCAAAAATACTTACCAAATTTAGTTTAATTCGAGGCCGATGATGCTGACAAGGCTGATAAAAGTAAGATTAATAAGAATTTAGTTGAATTGGTATTTATTAATTTAAAATTTTTAATTTTGAGTTATGATTAAAAATTTAAATCTTTGTAGTACTAAGAAGCTAACTAGTCAGTGTACTAAAAAAATAAAAGCAAGAAAAAATGGTGTGTGCAGGTTAGTGAAGCTAGAAGAAGTCGAGAACAGGCACGGGAGGACGTCATGCCCTTATATATACACGGTATTTATGGAACTAATTTTGTTCATTGCTCTTTCATATTTTTCTTGTTTTCCAATGCATTCTTCTTGTTCAACTGGATATAAAAACTTAATATATAATAACTTAACTCAGACGGTTAAAAATGAAATTGTAATTAGTAGTATAAAACAGTATTTTATAAATTTAACATTATATCAAATTACAAAACATTAACCATTATATTAAAAGAGACTTCCTAATAATAAAGGAGAGGTCTGCCATTCCATAATTGGTGTTTTGTAATATACTAACATCAAATTCTTGATGGTAATATCATAAACAGATGTAGAAATGTTTGAACTTTGAAGAAAATTTAATTAAGTGATTTTTTTATAACATAAGTATTCGAATTTTTTAATTAAGGCTTTTGCAGTCCACTACTTATATTCCATTTAGTATGTGCTTTCGATGGTATAAAATCACAGTTTATATTGATATAAAATTAATATTGGGTCAGATTTTCTCTTTTGTAGATAGCGCAGCAAACTAGACAGATAATGTGTATTGAAGTTTTAAGGGTACGAGATAATAAAATATAAGCAATGCTATTATTTGATGTATGGGCAACATAGACAGATGTAAAACATTTCGTTTACCAGCTGTGGCGAGCTGTAAAAGAAATGTTTAATATTGATACTTTACAATAACTTTCATACATTTTTTAGCACTTTATCACGTCTTCAAACAAATTTTGCAGCAGGAAGTACTTTCTTATATCTTGTAAAATTTTGTAGGAATCTTGTATCTACAAGGCAATAGAATTCAAAGACAGTGTATTTAACCTCCAGTCCTGGGGGAGATCCTCTTATTTCCAATTTATCTGGAGAACGTACCACCTCTGAAATCAAGTTTTGGTTTCCTTCAAGAGGTATCTGACTTTTAATCTTCCTGAATCCAGTTTAAGGACTTGGGATTTGGTCAATTTCAACTAAGTACTTTACCACGCATTATAATAACTTCTACAGCGGAAAGTATTTTTTTGTATTTCTATAAAAATGACTCTTATCTGTGAGACAATAGAATTCAAATGTTAGATTTAATTTGTTCATGCAAAATGATTGGGCATGATATGTATGATTCTTCCTGTCAGTACATGGTTCTAGGATTTAATAATTTGAGTTTAAAATTTAATAACCTTAGTCAAGGTGTTGATTCCTTAAAATAAACTCCTAGATTATATTATGCAAATTAAGAACTTTTAACATAGAAAGAGCATTGATGAATTGTGGCGGGGCATTTGTAATTAATTTCCTTTCACATGTTTGAAAATGGAAGGACTTGGTGATGATGAAAACAATCCAACCTCAGGCCGCATCGTGCCGTACCTCAATTTATCGACAAATAGCTGTGCAGTAATCTGGTAGACAACCACAGTTCAAAGCATCAAATTCTAGCCAGGAAGGAAATAATCTTTCCATCTCAACCCTAGACTCTCCCTGCAAATTAAAAGATAAATTCAAAACCCACTTTGATGAGTTTAAATAACATAAAGTCTCATCCACAACCACTAAAAGGTAGCCCAAATGCCACAGAGACAACTAATACCCTATCCATGCACCCAAAAATGCAGAAAGATTCTAGCAATTTTACCATGAATCAAATGGTTCAGTGATATTAACAGCTATACATGTCCCAACACTTGGATGTCAAAAATAATTATTTGTATGATCTAAATAACTACACAGGCAAAAACAAATTTGTATGTTGATCTTTAATCATGTTAGAACACTGCATATTTCCCTTCAATTATACACGTAAACCAAAATGCACTTTTTGCCATTTATCTGAGGTAAGTTTGTAATAGAGAAAATTAGCACATTATCTAGGATTATGCAAACCCACTATATGGTATTAATTGAAGTCTCAGAAGTAAAAGAGAAACAAAAGTATACCAGTATATCAACAACTAAATTATGAATATCAAATGCTTTAATTAGCTTCCTATTTCTCATGCATCCAACCAAACACATAAACTTGTGTCATGGCAAGAGTATCTAATGAAAACATAAGGCTATTAATTGTGGGAGAAAGTACAGAGACTTTAATTAGTTGCCTTTAAGACAAGCTCATCATAGCATTGTTCTTCTTTCACTTGAGTTTTTGCACCTCACTCTACAAAGAGGCATCCATATTCCCAATCCATCCTTCCCTTTTAAAAATCTATTCACTTTCCTGTGAAAGATCACTGATGATTAAATCCCATGCATCAAGTAGGCCCATGAGAAAGTTTTAGATGAACTCAAAGTTAAATTGCTGCTAATTGAAGCAAAATGATCCTTGGATAGAAACACTGGTCAAACTAAAGGGAAAAATTCACTACTTCTTGAATCAAATACATTAACTTTGTTTCTAACAAACATCTTGATGGATTTGCAAATGTTTCCAGCTATGTAACATCATATGTCTTAAATACCACAAGTTAAAAATACTACATCAGAATAAATTAACAGCATCCAAGCACCATTAGCAAGTCACTTGCATTTTGACCTAAAAGAAAAAATAAGAAGCATTTGATATAATAAAAACAGCTAGAGTATTCAAATGTAACCAACCAAGCAGTAACCTTCAGAAATCGAGTTAAGCTGTTAATGCCCAAAGCAGATATCTTTAATGGCACATGTGGAGACCAACGAAAATGAAACTAGGTGTCAAATAAGAGGCAAGAAAGCAAGGACTGAAAATGAATGGCAAAACCAAAAGAACTAAGGACAAAGAAAGTTCTTAAGCTCTTACATCTTATAATGTATCAATACCACAAATAAAACGCTGCATCAGTGTAACAGCCTTGAAGCACAGTTAGCAAGTAACCAAGCAAGAGTAATCAAATGTAACCAACGAAACAATCACCTTTAGAAATCTTGTCAATCTTTTCATGGCAAAAGCAGACATCTTTAAGAGCAAATATAGAGACTACTGAAACTAAGAAAAAGTCTTGAGGAAAAAGTCTATGTCAATAAATTTACAGAGAGTGTCAAATGTATGAGGAAAAAGTCTTGAGTCTAAAACCACTGGTTTACATAACAGAAATCACCTATGCATGGTTTGACCTGTTTTTACAAATCAAAACAGGACAACTTTAGAATATATAAACAACTTAATTATCCAATAAGCTTCCATACTTCTTTTGCATCCACAAAACACATAAACTTGTCACAAGGGTAGTAGTATCTAATAAACATGAGGCCATCAAATATGTAACAAAGTATCAGGATTTGAGTACCTTTAAGACAATCTTGTCAAAATGTGTTTTGTACATCTACTCTAGTTTTTTTACTGCATCTTATAAATTAAAAGGCATCCATGATATATTCCCTAGCAAAGTCAAATACACTGCCTGGACATAACCCTTTCACTTTCCTATTCAGATCACCAATGTAATGAAATGCAACTGCAACTAATTTGGTGCAATGTGGTCAATGTGTCGCTGTCTTCGTTTGCAAAATAGTATTATAAATTTCATACCTTCCTATGGTCATATAAAAGGGACAAGCTAGGATAGTTTCTTCTCCTTCAAAGTAGTATTACAATGAACTTGACATCCAATTTTGAAGCTCTCCACAAAAAAATTTGAGCTCTTGCTGATACCAACACCTTCTAATATTGAATATTGATTATTTCAAAGCAAATAGGTCTTACCATGTCCCTGGGATATATAGTGCCTTCACCAATCTACTTGATGAAAAAGAAACACACTCATAAGAACTGTTTTTTTCCCACATAACAATTGATCATTTGATTCATCGCAAGCAAATCTACTCTGCTCTTAAGAGTGAAGTTCACAACATGGGATTGGGTGTCAAATATGATGTATTAGAACAATATATGCTTTGTGATAAGTCGTGATCCAGTAGCTCCTCATCACCAGCATGCTTTTGTAGCACAGTGCCAACATTGGCCTGTCCACATATGGATGTTAACCCACTAACATCCAAGTATGGGCATTAAGTAATTCTCTTATGAAATAATAGTGTTTAACCAATAATTTACTTTAGCTCATGAGACATATTCAGACCATGCAATTAGAAGACAAAATAAATTAATTAATTAAAAAAGGCAAAAGAAAAGAAGAGAAGTGTACTCTGACCTAAATAAGGCAAAAGAAAAGAAGAGAAGTGTATTCTGAGCTGAATGTTAGTCCTTTTTTGGCGGTTCTGAGAAGATAATGTTGTTGATGATGATGATGTTGTTGAATAAAAATGGAGAAGAGGTGCAAATGCAATCAACTGAAATACATATTACACAAGAAAAGCAAATACAGTTTCAAGTATTTTTTTTCACACAATTTCAAAAACAACATTTCACAGATAATAAAGAAACAAACATTTCCAGTTTTCCACTTAGAATTGGACATACTTAAACACACAACACACACACAGCAAAAGAAAAACAAAGATTATATTAAATTGAAAACCCAATAGCAACAACAACTAGTGCATATGTGATTTCCTCCAACTTTCTTGTGGTTGCAGAGCCGAATCTCAATTGCTGCCAATGGGGGAGAAAATAATAGATGACAGAGAGAGATATTTATTAAGAATGGAAAACTCTTACTGAGTTGAATCAAAAATGGAAAATTGAAAATTAAAAGGCTTAAATTTGCGGTGCGCCCTACCACAACTCAAATTTACACAAGGGTAAAAGGATGTCTTTTGCATTGGAATGGTCCCATTCCAATGATTCCCACCATTTTTTGGGGGATACCACAATTTCTTTGAGGGAAGGAGGATGAGATGATTGGGCTTTATCAAGCAAGGGAAAAATCAAAGGAATCCTCTTTAGTTTCTTGCACCAGGCAATCTTCAAACTCTGGATGGAATCACAAATCAACACACTGGAGCGATTGCAGATGCTCTTCAACGCGGGCAATTTGAACAATTGCAAGCTTTGTAACTTGGGTAGAGTGACTTTTTCTTCTTCATGTGCTGATGACGATATCAGCTCCTCCATTTGCAAACATTCCTTAATGTCAATAGTCTCTAGAGATTGGAAGTAACGGAGCAGCCATCCAGATGAGAATACCTTCTTTAATTGATCACAGAATTCAACCCTAATTTCTTTAAAAGATAAAAAGCTTGTGGGAGGCACAAGTGGTGATATACCAAGAACTTCTTCATCAAACACGCATTTCAGATTCCATAAATAGCGAAGGTGTAGATATTCAAGATTTGAAAGTGAGTTAAACCCTGACCCAAAAACACACTATATTTTCGCAACACTCAATTACAATCTTCTTGATGGAATCACAAATCAAAGAACCGCTACAGATGGTCTTCAATTGGGGCAATCCGGTAAATTCCAACCTTTCTAAAATGGGTAGAGTGACTTTTTCTCCTTCTTCAGATTCAGACCCTATTATTTCCTCCAGTTGCTCACATTCACTAACAACAATAGTCTCTAGTTTCTGGAGATATCCCATTCACCTTATCGAGAATAACTTCTTTATTTTACCACATCTCCAAACATTAATATGTTGAAGAGAGGAACCGCTATAGATGGTCTTCAATTGGGGCAATCCGGTAAATTCCAACCTTTCTAACTTGGGTAGAGTGACTTTTTCTCCTTCTTCAGATTCAGACCCTATTATCTCCTCTAGTTGCTCACAATTAATAACCTCAATAGTTTGTAATTTCTGGAGATATCCCAACCACCTTACCAAGAATAACTTCTTTATTTTATCGCATCTCCAAACATTAATATGTTGAAGAAAGGAAAATGTGCCAGCTGGTAGCGGTGTTGACTCAGCAATTGCTCCTACTTCCCCAAACACCATATTCAAGTTATCTAAATAACCAAGATCCAGCTTCTCAAGGTTTTGAAGCTTCCCCCAAATTCCAATCGTCTCCCATTTATATTCTATTTCGGCTTCGGGATCAGCAATTACTAGTAAATGTTGAAGTTTGGAGAGATTTTGCAGCAGTTCATCAAGTGTTTCAGATAATCTTCCACCAAGACCAAGATATTTTAGATTTTTTAACATGTTGAGGCCTTGGGGTAGTTCTTCAACTGATGTCCCTGAAAGGTCCAACTTTTTTTAAGCCTACAAATTTGGATAAAGATGGTACCTCTCTTAAGGACTCATAACCCCTCAGCAATAATGTAGTCAAATTCTCCAATTTGGACACAGAACTCAGCAGCCTAGTTAGCTTATGATTGTTGGAAAGATCAAGTATCTTGAGCCCAAGCATATGCTCAAAAAAAGCTTTTGAAATTGTTGAAATCCTGTTATTGGACAATAGCAAGGTTGTAAGCATAGGACATTTCGGAGGCGGCATGCTTGAAGGAATTTCTGTAATGTAATTACTCATTAAAGAAACCTTCAAAAGATCTTCTCTCCATTCATGCTCCTTTGGTAGCTTTTCCAAGGCAATGCCAGCTTTAACCAAAAATTGAGGCCTAATATCCAACGACATTTCTCGAAAAAGATCATGCATACTCATGCAGTCTACTCTTCTATTTTTAATTGATTCCAACAAGCAGTTGTCAACCAGCTTCTCAAGCATAACATGACCCTCACAATTCATTGTGTCCCTAGTTTCCCCTTCTTTATATATAAACCCCTCGTCAATCCAACACTCAATTGACTCCTCCCTTGGGATTTCATAATCTTTAGGATATAATGCACAGTATAGAAAACACTCCTAGCATTGTGATTCTAGGCATTCATAACTAAATTTCAAACAATCAATAATTCCTTCAAATTTGCTCAATTTAGTAAGTGCCCACTTCCATGAACGAGGATCCAATTTTCCTCTCATAGTTTTGGCTACTGTCACAACTGCAAGGGGTACTCCGTCACATTTTTGCAAAATTTGCTTCAAAAACGGATCTATATCTCCTTTAATTCTGCCACTTGACAACACTGCACTTCCAACTTTCTCCAAGAATAATGCTAATGCTTTTTCAGGTGGAAGAGGATTCACGGAGATCACCTCACACTCCATCGCACGAGCAACATCTTGTTGTAACTGCGTCGTGAGTACTAACTTGCAACCATTATTTCCATCTAGAATAGGAATTTCAACATCTTCTAGACAAAATTGCTGCCACACATCATCTAGAATTAGCACAGAGTTGTCTTGCCTCAACTTTTGTGAAATCAATCCTGCAAGCTTGATTTCATTCTCATGATCCTCGGGCTCCAATTTTAATTCCAAGCTACTTGCAATCCTTTTCTGAAACTTAAGAATATCCAACTTCTTTTTTTGCTGGACAATAATGTCAAAGTCTCTTGCCACTTTTACCCAAATAACTTTGTTAAATTGGGGTTCTTTCAAGAGTAGGTTGTGGACTTGCTTCATAATTGTTGTCTTGCCCACACCGCCCATTCCCGAAACTACAATTCTTGTAACTTCATCTCCCTTCAACCATTCTAGAATTTGATCTTGTATATCATCCCTGCCCCTGCATTCTTCAACAAGTAGTGGAACTCCTTTGATTGAGTGATCATCTATGACCAAACTCACACCAGTATTAGTAAATTCTTTTCCTTGCTCAAGTGTTTGCTTCAATTCTTCAATGTTTTTATTGAGGTTGGTTGATGAGGAACATTCCCCTTGGTTGATCAGACCTTCAACCTTTATGCCAATCTGTTGGCCTACTTTCTCTAGCCACTCTTCAACTTCCTTCCTTGCAATCTTTCCAGGTTGCATACGCTGATTCTTCAAATTTGCTTCAATGTCTTCCTTTTGATGCTTTAGCCTCTCTTGCTTTTCTTCAAATACAGTTTCCCAATACTCAATTGAGGGAGTATCTACGACCAAACTCTCACCAGCACTAGTGTTGTCACGCCCCAGAACCCAAATTCGAGGCGCGACAGATGCCGTGCACTCGTGAGAGGGTCCCACAAATGCACAAGGCTCAAAACTTATCATACCATAATCTGATACCATCAAAATCTGAAGATCAAAATTTTTTTAATTTGCTTTAATATCATAAAATCTCCAAATACAGTCTAACTTACAAGATCATGATCTATATCTAAAATTCATATTCAATTTACAAAATGGCTAGCCTTCTAACTCGTGACTCCCCTTGTTTTTCCCCGTCCTTGACTTCGCTTCCTGAAATGGTGAACAAGGAAAAACTATGAGATAAACTCAGTAACTAAATATGGATAGCCCTTAATTAAACTTATAGCATGCCAACATGTGCAATCACGAAAAACGGATACAGTAGGGGAACGAAATAGACATCTCATCTATAGGTCATGGCCAGTGTTATAAACCTCCCACTGGCAGGCTACACTTGAACGAACCGGTTCTATCACTAACATGTCGACATGTGCTAGCGTTTAACCCCCACTAGCAGGATTATTAATAACATAACCACATCGGAGACAAAACAGGCAGAAGTTAACAGAAAAATCTTAATTCACTAATCACTTTCAAATCATCAGAACAATCAATTAAATTTCAAGTAGGCATGCTCAATTTAATGAAAAGCATAAAAATTTCACTTCAAATCAGTCATGCTTGTGTAAAACGGGTTTAGTCCCGCCACCACTTCAAAAACAAGTCAAAACATGCTTTTAAAAACTGTACGGGCATTACCATAAATTTACTTACCTCACTTGCATAAAACCGAAGACTCGATCTCAGTGCTAAACTGACAAAACGATCAGAAACCTAATCAAAATATCCAAGAATTAATTATCGTACCACAGATTCAAAAGTAAAATCACCACGACTACCCCTTAATCACGATGCTGTTCCTATCAATCTCCACATTACCAGACATCTCCAAATTATTCTTATATTACAAACTAAACATTTAAACCTTCCTATCATTGGCCATTAGTGCATGAACAGTACTCGTGAACAGTGCTTGTGAACAGTACTCGTGAACAGTGCTCCCGCTGTGAACAGTACTGCAACTTCCAAAATTGGCCAAAACACTAGCTAATTCATGGGATTTTCTCCACAAATCACAGCAGTAGTTAATTAACACGCAATCACATAAATCCCACTTGAATTAATGCTTAAACTTTTTCCTAAAACTATCGGAATTCATCCCCAATTTTTAGCTAAATTCGGACAATACAGCCAGCAAATAAATGGCTAATTTAGGGCTTAAAGAAGTGGCCATCATACCAGAATTTAGCAGCTGCAGAACTGAGCCTAGCAGGGGGGAGCAGCCGGCGGGAATCTGCAGGGGCAATTCACAGGGTTTGCAAAAATTGAAGGAACCGAGAGCAATTAAGGTAAACCCAAGGCAATTCAAGCAAGAACAAAGGAATTAATGGTTGTTGCTTATCGAAAATTCAAAGGAATTTGCACCCACAACCGGCAAGAGCAGCAACCGGACAGAGCAGATCCGGATGCTTTCCTGCAGGGGGAAGATTTCAAGGCTCCAATCTTGTTCTTGAACAAGAAAAGAAGAGAAAAATCCAAGCTTCTTACCGATTTCTCTCAAGGGAAGGCTGCTATTGGTGGCTGGGCTTTATTCGGTGCAGGGGAAGAAAAAGAAGAAGAGCAGAATCGAGAAATGGCTGGGGAAGAAGGAAGAAAAAATACCCGGTCCTTATCCAAATTTCTACTCTTTTAAGTCCTTCAAGTTTGGACATTAGCTAATAAGCCCCAAAACAATATTTTCTCACAATCAAGTCCTTAACTAAGTGCTAAATATCACAAAATTTTGGGATATTACATCCCACCCTCCTAAAAAGGAGTTTTGTCCCCAAAACTCAAATTGGGGATCATTTCAAGTGGTGAATGGCTTCACCCAATCCAAGACAAAACAAATGTGTCACCAACTCTTTATGAACAGAACATAGCCTACAACGCTTCCGCTGCGCCACTTTGATATCAAACTACAACTAATCATAGAAGCAGAACACTAACTACTAAACAGAATTTACCATGAAACAAGCTACTAGAGGCTGGGGTGATATGAGAAGCACAAGGAATAAAAATAAATCCTGCCAAAGCCACAAAAGAACAATTGTGGGGTTACGCTATGAACCCAACACAAGACGAGTTGACAAAGAATGACAGGGATTTAAAGACGAGTACAACAAAACTTGGAACTCTATCAAAGACAGATAAGTATCCAATGGATATATGGATCATGAATGAATGAACAAGTGCATGGATGCCTTACAAATTCTGCCATAACAAGGTTAACCAATAAGCAAGGTCATGTTTAACAAAGCAACTGGAATCAAGAGATCGATTTTAGCAATTAACAAGAGTTAAAAGCTAGACCCATCAAATGACATGTGAAATTTCCAGAATAGCATTAGAATGAAATCAGCAAAAAATATGAATGCTTGAAAGAATACTGAAACATAAGAGTGTAAGGTAGAATGCCTCAAAAATTCAACAACAGAATGGCATTCACCAAGAATCAAGATCAAATTTAACCAAGCAGTCAAAATTGAGAGACAAGAGTTAACTATGAAACAAGCAATAGAATTCAAGGATTAGGCCCACAAAAGAGATTTCAATAATGACAACCAGAACACAGATTCAAGAGCAGATATAACCAGGATGTCAAGATTGAGCACCCCAAGTAACACGAATTAATTAACAGAATAATTAATAGTGGGGATCAGGATACTTAAAAGATTACTGTCTTCTAATTAAAAGGGCAAACAAAAATCAAAGCAGCCAAATGAAAGAACCATTTCTCTTGGAACAAAACTCTAGGGCATCAGGTACTTCAAAGACTATCCCTTCATCTCGTAGCCCATAGAGGTTAAGCAGATTTACAATCAAGTCATCCTAGAGTCAAATCATAGCTAAGACATCAAGAATACAAAGATTAACACTTGCAAGAGACAAGAATTAGGATGCCTCATATAGGTATTTTTTGATAATCATCACCCCTCCTAAAAAGGTGTCCATATGAACAAAATCAAAAATCAAGAAGATCAATAGGTATACTAAAACAAGAACTAGCAGAATATGCAGGATTTGAGCAAGAGCAGTATACAGAATTTGAACAAGAGCAAAGGTCAGGACAAGAATGGTTTTCAAGGACAATTCAAAATAGATTCCAAAACCAAATATCAATTGATTTTCAAGAAAAGGATGCTAACATGACTTTACTCCAAGCAAGGTTCAAGATAAGATTCCAAGAACAATGCAAGAATTAATTTCAGACAAATATCGAGATAATGAGGATTTGAATAATCATTATCCATTTCCTTTGGATTTCAGTTTCAAGAACAGGAACAAAGCAATCTCAAGAAAGATTCAAGACGGATTTCAAGAGTTTTAAGCAGTTTCAGGTATCAAGAATGTAGAGATTGTCAACAATAGAGAGTTTAACTTTATGACAACTTGCCAATCTTCACAAAAACATGGCAATTTCAATTGAATGATCACTGTTTTTGATTAACCAATATAGAAAAATGAGCCACATGAAAAGACCATGAAGCTCCAAATGGAAAAAATGAAACTTCACTATAAGACTTTCAGAAAGATAATGAGCAACGAAATTACCAAGTTATCCAGCTCCTAAAACGCATCTAGAAAACACACAACATTTGCTAAAATAGCCTTGAATCTCTTACAAAGTAGAGCGTTGCCCATTTTCCACTGGTCATGTGACAAACAGAACAAATTTCTCAACCAGCTATGCTGTAGAGACCAACAGGATCAATAACAACAGATTTCTGCAACTCTTCAGATTTTACAATTGTGGCAAAAGAGCATACAAAAATTCTATTCAAGGAACAAGTCTAAACAAGTGCGTGTTGACTCAATGCACTCCAAGAGGGGGGGTGAATTGGAGTTGGAGAATTTTCGCCTCTTTGCAACCACCAAACAAAAATTAAAGAGAGAGTTGAGAAGAAGAGCTTGCACAATGATTTTATAGAGATTCGGTCCAACCACTTGGAGCCTAGTCCTCTACCTTGGCTTCACTCACCAAGGATTTCCTCCACACTCTCCACTAGCAAAAACAATGGTGGCTTAAAGAAGCTACTCAATCCTTTACAAGAAGAAGGGTTTCTCTCAAATCTCACCCCTTTACACTTTAATCCCAAAGATCCTCTCTACAGATCACTCTTGAAGGAATCAACACACCCCCAAGATCACTCACTAATAGCACAAGAAGAGGATTACAAACAAAGATCTCTCAAAGATCAAAAACTCAAGTTAAAACTCATGTATGTAGGTAAAGATATTCAATACAATGCTCTCTAACCTTCTTCAGATCTGTTACCAACCATATTTATACCCCCTTGCTCGAAAATAGCCGTTACTAGCCGTTGGAGGTCATTAAATGCACTGCAGGACAAAAAGCTCGAGCTGCAGGTTTGTCAGGAGAGCCGGCTTAGATTTCTAGAGCCAACTCTGAAGAGCCGGTTTACACTCTTAGAGCCGACTATCCGGGCTTGCAGACCATTCTATTTTTCTCGAGAGCTGGTTGCAAAACTTTGAGCCGGCTTTGCAACTCCAACTTTAAATACATTAATAATCTTCAAATGACTCGACCGTTGTGCATTAAATGCACCCTCATAGCCGGCTATAAAGTTGGAGCCAGCTTTGCGTCTTCTCCGCGCGCGCCAAGCAACGGTCTTCAAATTTTTGCCTGTAGAGCCGGCTGGAGCTTTTAGAGCTGGCTTTCTGCATTCCATTTCACCAGAGCCGACTGCACTTTACCAGAGCCGGCTCTCTGCACATTTGAATCCTTTTGGTTTATTTTTAGTGCAATCCAAGTTTACTTGCAATCTTTTAGCAACTTAACTACACACTTAAATAAACCAATTAGTCACTCAAATGTATTTTGTAATCATCAAAATCATAGGTACAACAGTGCGGACTATCAGAAAATGACCAAGTTTCAAAACAAGGTCTTAAGAACATGGCGGACAAGATTAATTTCATGAATCTACATAGGGTATGAAGGCAAGAAACAAGAACAATCCGATTACCATCTCATCAAAATGGATTAGAAAATTCAGGCACATGAATAAGAATTGCCCCTTATATAACCCCATCACTCATCTCACCATGGTTCTAAAATTCATTGGCCAACCAAGTTCTAAACAAATCCTAGGTATTCAATTAAACCTAGGTATTTAATTAAACTAAGCTCTGATACCACTGAATCTGCTTTGATGCCACTCAATCTGGAGGTGCTTAATTTAATCCAAAGCTCTTAATTTAAACCCAAACTCTAATACCACTAAATCTGTCACACCCCAGAACCCAAATTCGAGGCGCGACAGATGCCGTGCACTCGTGAGAGGATCCCACAAATGCACAAGGCTCGGAACTTATCATACCACAATCTGATACCATCAAAATTTGAAAATCAAATTTTTTTTTAATTTGCTTTAATATCATAAAATCTTCAAATACAGTCTAACTTACAAGATCATGATCTATATCTAAAATTCATAGTCAATTTATAAAATGGCTAGCCTTTTAACTCGTCACTCCCCTTGTTTTTCCCCGTCCTTGACTTCTGTAATATCCCAAAATTTTGAGGTATTTTAGCATTTAATTAGGGACTTATGTGTGAAAGAAATATTATTTTGAACTTAATAGCAAAATTTTCAAAAGTTGAGGGACTAAAAAGAAAGAAAATTTGGATAAGGATCCACTGCTTTTTCTTTTTCTTTCTTTTCTTCCTCACCAGCCACGTGTTTCTGCTCTGCTTCTCCTTCCTCCCTCGACCCTCTGCACCCGACGATCCCCCCGTTACCGCCCCCGCCTTTTCCAGCCGAAAATCCGGCAAAGCTTGGGGAATTTTCCCCATTTTCTTGTTCTAGACACCTAGTAAACCCAGAAATTTCCCCCACCCCTCTGCACAATCCGAATCTGCTCTGCTCTGTCCGGTTGCTGCTCTTGCCGGTTGTGGGTGCAAATTCCTTTGAATTTTCGGTAAGCAACAGCCATAAATTCCTTTGATCTTGCTTGAATTGGCTTGGGCTTACCTTAATTGCTCTCAGTTCCTTCAATTTTTGCCAGCCCCGTGAGTTCCCGGCACTGCCGCCGACTTCTTCCCCAATCTGCAGCTCCGGTTCCTTGCTTGC
>BPVZ01000096.1:137560-148677 GCA_020521535.1 Rubroshorea leprosula
AACCGGTAAAACCGTTCGAACCGGTACAAACCGGAAAACCGTTCAACCGGACGGTTCAATGTTTGGGTATAAAATCTTGGGAAATTTGTGTCCACCGGGATTTGAACTTGCAACCTTAGAGTTTTTGAGTTTACCTTTTGCCACCAGGACAGTGTAATGGTTTAGTCAATGAGTGCTCGAACTTTTATTTAACCCATTTAAATGCCAAAGATTTTAACCTTATTATTGATTACAAGCTTGAGGTTCGAACACTTGGTCTCCATGTTGTAGAACAACGGTTTTTCCACTTGTACACAATGTTCTTTTGTCATTTTAATGCTTTACAATATACTTATTCTACTTTGAAGCACAATTATATTAAAATTTGTTATTGGGGGAACTTGAACTCCGAATCTCCCTTATAGAAGGTCAGCCATCTACCAGTGCAACCCACCCAAACCGTGTGATATATTTTGCAAAATCATATATTTATAGTATTTCATTGAGCCGGCGGTTTTACCGGTTAAACCGGTTGAACCGTTCAAACCGCGAACCGGAGGTCAAAACGGTTTGACCTCCGGTTCGGGTTTGAAAACATTGATTTAACATTTAAAATGATTTTAATTAATTAATTAATTAATTTAAATTCAACTTTTATAATTTTTTTTAGCAATTAATTAAAAGAGTAATACATATTAATCCCAATTCTAAAAAAATTAGATTTTCAATTTATATTTAGAAATTAAAATCTTAATTTAAAATTTAAAAATTCAATTAAAATTTCACTATTAGAAAACACATTTTTTTCGGACATACTATTTCGGTCAAGCAAAAATCTTGACCGAAATAAGACTTATTTCGGACATTTTTACTGACCGAGACAAAAAATTTTCTGTTTTATATCATGTTCAACGATTAATTCGGTCAAGAATTATTTCGGTTAAGCATTTCAACCGAACTAACATGGGGGAGTTCCCCAAATGTCATCTTCGGTCAATCATAATGACCAAAAAACAATTTGGTCAGTATCATTGACCAAAATAATGCAGAAAAAATCGCTCTTTCGTTAAAGCCATTAATATAATTTGACTCGGTTTCTTTCGGTCAATAATAATGACCGAAAAAGATAGCATGGTTATGATGGGATAGAAACGGGTTAAAGTTGTAATTCTCCACTCTTCTTTCTTACTTTTTTCGGTCATTTTTATTGACCGAACCCTAGTCCTGGTTTTGATTTGATGGATACTGGTTAAAGCTGGAGGTTTGTTGATTTTTGTTTCTTTTTTTCTGTCAGTAAAACTGACCGAACTAGATGCACAGATCAAAGGTATGATGAGTTTGCAGGAAGCTTCAGCCTTTGACTTTTTTTTTACCCTCTATCTCAGTCAGTAAAACTGATCGAAAAAGTGCCTTGTAAGTATTGATTTGATGGAGGCTTCACTTTGCAGTTTTTGTTCGATCAATACCATTGATAGAAAAAATTTGGAGTGCAGCTTTTGATTTTTTCAGTCATTTCTTTTGTCAGAAAGTGAGAATATTGCAGATGATTGATAGATAGCGTGTGGGACCCACCATATTTCGGTCATGTTACTTGACCGAAATGCTGCTAAGGTATTTCCCACTCGGCCTTCTCTCACTCTCCATCATAATTGTGTTTAATTTGTTTCTCTCTCATTCCTTTCTCCTTCTCCATCAGAAACTTTCTTCAATTTGTTTCTTTCTTGATCCTTTTGCTTCTGTTTTGCTTCTCCAATTGCTTCTCCATCATAATTCTGTTTTTAAGAGGCATTTTGTAAATGTTTTTAAGAGGCATTTTGTAAATGTTTTAATTTCATCTAACTATGAATAGGTAAGAATTAATATTTTTTTCTTTTTTCTTATTAATTTATCTTTAGTTTTAGATAATTAGTTTAAATCTCGTATTTGCCCCCTTTTTTTTTTCTTTTACTCATTATTTTTCTTTATTTTCATATAGAATTATGTAGGATGTAGTATTTTTCCTTTTTTCTTTTCTTGTACTCACTATGTATCTTCATTTGTGACTGGATTATTATTAAGATCCAACATTTTCCCCTTTTTTTGTTTTTTCTTTGGTTAAAGCCCCTTTTTGGTCCCTCAACTATTGTATGGACCCCCGATTTGGTCCCTGAACTAAAAAAATTCCTGATTTGGTCCCTACTATTTACCATTTTTACCCCGATTTGGTCATTTTCTGATAGTCTGCACTTGTTTAGACTTGTTACTTGAATAGAATTTTGTATGCTCTTTTGCCACAATTGTAAAATTTGGAGAGTTGCAAAGATCTTTTGTTATTGATCCTGTTGGTCTCTACAGCATAGCTGGTTGAGAAATTTGTTCTGTTTGTCACATGACCAGTGGAAGATGGGCAAACCCTCTACGTTGTAAGAGATTCAAGGCTATTTTAGCAAATGTTGTGTGTTTTCTAGATGCGTTTTAGGAGCTGGATAACTTGGTAATTTCGTTGCTCATTATCTTTCTAAAAGTCTTATAGTGAAGTTTCACTTTTTCCATTTGGAGCTTCATGGTCTTTTCATGTGGCTCATTTTTCTATATTGGTTAATCAAAAATAGTGATCAATTCAATTGAAATTGCCTTGTTTTTGTGAAGATTGGCAAGCTATCATAAAGTTAAACTCTCTATTGTTGCTAATCTCTACATTCTTGATACCTGGAAATTGCTTGAAACTCTTGAAATCCATCTTGCATCTTTTTTGAGATTGCTTTGTACTTATTCTTGAAACTAAAATCCAAAGGAAATGGATAATGATTATTGAATTCCTCATTATCTTGATATTCGTCTAAAATTAATTCTTGCACTGTTCTTGGAATCTATTTTGAATTGTCCTTGAAAACCATTCTTGTCCTGACCCTTGCTCTTGTTCAAATTCTGTATACTGCTCTTGCGCAAATCCTGCATATTCTGCTAGTTCTTGTTTTAGTATATCTGTTGATCTTCTTGATTTTTGATTTTTTGTTCATATGGACACCTCTTTAGGAGGGGTGATGATTATTAGAAGATAACTATATGAGGCATCCTCATTCTTGTCTCTTGCAAGTGTTAATCTTTGTATTCTTGATGTCTTAGCTTTGACTTGACTTTAGGATGACTTGATTGTAAATCTGCTTAGCCTTCATGGGCTACGAGGTGAAAGGGTAGTCTTTGAAGTACCTGATGCCCTAGAGTTTGGTTCCAAGAGAAATGGTTCTTTATCTGGTTGCTTTGATTTTTGTTTGCCCTTTTAATTAGAAGACAGTAATCTTCTAAGTATCCTGATCCCCACTATTGAGTATTCTGTTAATTAATTCCTGTTACTTGGGGTGCTAGATCTTGACATCCTGGTTATATCTGCTCTTGAATTTGTGTTCTGGCTGTCATTATTGAAATCTCTTTTGTGGGCCTAATCCTTCAATTCTATTGCTTGTTTCATGGTTAACTCTTGCCTCTTAATTTTGACTGCTTGGTTAAATTGATCTTGATTCTTGGTGAATGCCATTTTGTTGCTAAATCTTTTAGGCATTCTACCTTGCACTCTTATGTTTCAGTATTCTTCCAAGCATTCATATTTTCCACTGTTTTCATTCTGATGCTATTCTGGAAATTTCACATGTCATTTGATGGGTCTAGCTTTTAACTCTTGTTAATTGCTAAAATTTGTTTCTTGATTCTAGTTGTTTTGTTAAACATGATCTTACTTATTGGTTAACCTTGTTTTGTGGCAGAATGTATAAGGCATCCATGCACTCGTTCATTCATTCATGATCCATATATCCATTGGATGCTTATCCGTCTTTGATAGAGTTCAAAGTTTTGTTGTACTTATCTTTAAATCCATGCCATTCTTGGCCAACTCGTCTTGTGTTGGGTTCATAGCGTAACCCCACAACTGTTCTTTTGTAGTCTTGGTAGGATTTATTTTATTCCTTGTGCTTCCCATATCACCTCAGCCTCTAATAGCTTATTTCATGGTAAATCCTGTTAAGTAGTTAATGTTCTGCTTTTATGATTAGTTGTGGTTTGATATCAAAGTGGCATAGCGGAAGCGTAGTAGGTCATGTTCTGTTTATAGGAAGTTGATGGGGCATTTGTTTTGCCTTGGCTTGTGTGAAGCCATTCACCACTCGAAATGATCCTAGATTTGAGTTTTGGGGACAAAACTCCTTTTTAGGAGGGGTGAATGTAATATCCCAAATTTCTGAAATTCTAGCATTTAAGTTGAGGACCTTTGTGTGATAAAATATTATTTTGGGGCTTATTAGCTAAAATATCCAAATTTGAGGGACTTAAAAGAGGAAAGAATTTGGATAAGGATTAGCTTTTTTTTTTTTTCTTTCTCCTTTTCCTCTTTCTTCTTCAGCCCGATTCTGCTCTTGTTCTTCATCCCCGACAGCCCCCCAAGCCCCTCCAGCCACCAACTTATTTCTTGAGAAAATTGGTGACAAATCTTGAAATTTCTCCTTCTTTCTTGCTCAATAACAAGTTTTCGGACTTAGAACTCTCTCCCTCAACCCAGAAATTTCAGATCTGCTTTGCTCTTCCTCCCCTGTCCGCCGATGCTGCTAGGCACGAATTTTAGGGCTTTTTTTCAATAAGAATAGCCATGAATCTCCCTTCTCTAGCTTTAATTGGCTTGGGTTTACTCTAATTCCTCTTGGTTTCTCCCAATTTTTGATAGATTTCTCGAATTCTCCCCAAATTTCCGCTGGCCTTCCCCAATTTCCGCTGACCTTCCCCAATTTCTGGTATGTGACAGCCCTTTGAAGCCTAAAATTATCCATTAGTTGCTGAATTTAGTCCATGAATTACTGCCCCATGTGCTGTCTGAATTTTTGTTGAATTAGGAGGATGAATTCTGGTAGCTTTAGGACAAAATTAAGCATTAATTCAAGTGAAATTTATGTGATTGAGTGTTAAATGACTGCTGTGAGATTTTGGAGGAAAAATCCCATAAGATTAGCTATGGTTTTGCTAATTTTTGGAAGTCGCAGTTACTGTTCATTGCGTAATTACTGTTTGT
Organism: Rubroshorea leprosula; assembly: GCA_020521535.1. Classification (NCBI taxonomy): domain Eukaryota; kingdom Viridiplantae; phylum Streptophyta; class Magnoliopsida; order Malvales; family Dipterocarpaceae; genus Rubroshorea; species Rubroshorea leprosula. The sequence continues at coordinate 142,575 of BPVZ01000096.1, forward strand.
GGGTACTGTTCATGGGCACTGTTCACGCACTGATGGCCAACAATTAACGGGGATTAAATGATTAGTTGTAATATAAAAACAAATTTGGAGATGTCTGGTCATGTGGAAACTGATAGAAATAGCATCGTGATTAGAGGTAGTCCTAATGATGATTTCACTTTGAATTTGTGGTAGTACGATATTAATTGTGGAATATTTTGGTTAGGTTCTTGATTATTCTACCACCCTAGCACCTAGAGTGAATTTTCTATGTTATGTGAGTGAGGTAAGTAAATTATGATAACGCCCTCCGAATTTAAAGGACATTTTAGCTTGTTTTTGAAGTGGTGGCGGGACTAAACCTGTTTTACACAGGTATGATCGATTTGAAATGAAATTATTATTCTTTTATTGATTTGAGCATGTCCTCTTGAAGTTTACTTAACTGCCCTGATGATCTGGAAATTATTTTTGAATTATGATTTTCCTGTTAACTTCTGCCTGGTTTTGTCTCCGATATGGTCATGTTATTCGTGTGCCCGCTAGTGGGAGGTTTATAAACGCTAGCACATGTCGACATGTTACTAATAGAACCGGTTCGTTTCTGTTATCCTGCTAGTGGGATTATACACTAGTAAATCGTGTGCCTGCCAGTGGGAGGTTTATAACACTGGCCGTGACCTATAGAAGAGACGCCTATTTCATTTCCGTACTTATACCTGTTTTTCGTGATTATACTAGTTGGCATGCTATAAGTTTAATTAAGGGCTATCCATATTTACTTACTGAGTTATCTCATAATTTTTCCTTGTCCACCATTTCAGGAAGCGAAGTCAAGGATAGGGAAAAACGAGGGGAGTGATGAGTTAGAAGGCTAGCCACCTGTAATTTGATATAGATTTTAGATATAGATCATGATCTTATAAGTTAGACTTTATTTGGAGATTTTATGATATCAGAGCAAATTTTATAATTTTATGTTCAGATTTTGTGGTATCAGATTGTGGTATGATAAATTTTGAGCCTTGTGCATTTGTGGGACCCTCTCACAAGTGTATGGCGTTTGCCACGTCCCCGGATTTGGATTCTGGGGCGCGACAACTTATGTGGACAATTACTGACTACCCTGCATATGGCATGTTATCTGGATGGAACACACATGGTAGATTATCATGTCCGTATTGTCAAGAAAATTCTAAGGCATTTCACCTCCCAAATGGTCGGAAGATATCATTTTTTGATTGTCATCAGCAGTTTTTACCCCCTGATCATCCATTCAGAAAAAATAGGAATGATTTTAAAAAAGGCCATGTAGAGAATGATGCTTCACCAGAGAGATTGTCGAGTGATGATATGTTCCGACAAATTCAGCAGTTGCTTGATATACTATTTGGGAAGTCATCCCAAAGGCAGGTGATTGAAGGATTTTGTGATTGGCATAATTGGGTTAAAAAAAAAGTATCTTTTGGGAGCTTCCTTATTGGCGTACAAACTTAATCCGTCATAACCTTGATGTCATGCACTGTGAGAAAATTTTTTTTGATAATATCTTTCACACCGTCATGGATGACTCATTGATGAAGGACAACTTGAAGGCAAGGATGGATATGGAATTATATTGCAATAGGCGAAATCTTTGTATACCAGAAACAGGTACTAATGCAGATAAAAAACCCACAGCCACTTATGCCTTGAATAAGGAGCACAAAGAATCATTGTGCCAATGGCTAAAGAATCTTAGATTTCTTGATGGTTTTGCATCCAATATCTCTCGGTGTGTGAATATGCAAAAGGCGAAAGTTAGCGAGATGAAGAGTCATGATTGTCACATATTCATGCAAAGTCTCCTTCCAATTGCATTCCATGATTTTCTCCCAAAACAAGTTTGGGAAGCAATTACAGAGATCAGTGAGTTTTTCAGAACCTTATGTTCTCTAGCCATTTGTGTTATAGATATGGAGATTTGGCATACAAAGATTGTAGAAACAATATACCAACTTGAAAGAATTTTACCTCCTTCTTTTTTTGATTCAATGGAGCATCTAGCAATTCACCTTCCATATGAAGCCATGGTGAGGGGACCAGTGCAATTCCGTTGGATGTATCCATTTGAGAGGCATTATTAGAATATCTAATTTTTTTATTATTTTATATATATAATGTAAAACATAATTTTGTTGAATTATTATTAATTATTATAAAATCTTTTTCATGAATTAGACGAATGCATGGATTGAAGGATTCGGTGAAAAATAAAGCCAGTCCTGAAGGATCAATATGCGAGAATTACATAATGAGTAAGATCTTATACTTTATCTCGCTTTTTTTTTAAGGAAAAGTTGAGACGAAAGGTTATCACATACCCAGAAATCTTGTTGGCCTAGGTCTTTCTGTTAATATTGGCCTTTCAGTATTTAATAATCTTGGAAAACCAATTGATTCTCTACAACAACAGCGAGTGTTGACGACGGAGGAGCGTAATGCTGCAATGTATTATGTTCTAATGAATTGTGCAGAACTGAAGGGATGGATTGAGTGAGTGCATTTTCCTAATCCTTATCCTTAGCGACCTTTTGAGTAATGAAATGAATTGTGAAAATTTACACATAATTATAATGGTTGCTTGATTAGGGTTTTTAAAGAAGAAGAATGTCAAAATATGACTCCCCAACAAATACATATGAAACGTTCCAATTGTCTTGTGTCATGGTTTGAAAAATCGATAACTTCAATCTCATTTATTTTAATTATTATTAGTAGATTATTATATACTAATAATAACTAATAAAATAACTAATAAAATAACTCATATGATATAGGTTTTACGTGATTAGTTTGAGGGCATTGATAAGCATTTGATTGGCTTGGCTCGTGGCTCTTCTTGGATAGTTCAATGCTATAAAGGTTTTTGGGTAAACGGTTTTCGATTTCACACTGCCTTATACGGAAAAAACAAGAAAGCAATGAATAGTGGTGTATGTGTCCCGGGAACCATAGGAACAAATTCAGATTTGGATTTTTATAGGTTGTTGCAGGAAGTTATTGAGCTTCAATATGTTGGCTCCAGACATCGGCAAACGGTTGTTCTATTTAAATGTGATTGTTATGAAATTCCTCCTGCACGAGGAATTGTGGTTGACCGAAAACAGCATCTTGTTGATATTAATCCAAATAAAAAATTGAGAATTTATGAGCCTTTCATCTTAGCAAGTCAAGCTAAACAAGTGTATTACACTCCATATCCATCACAAAATTATGTTAGAAAGGGATGGGTTGTTGCATTGAAATGTAGGGCACGAAGTGTTATTGAGATGCCAGATCAACAAGAGGAACAACATGATGATCAAGAACCTATTTTTCAAGATAATGACCCTCCAGCTACCCAACCAACCATGTCAGATCCTATATTATATGAACCTATTCAGCATACTGATGGGACTATATTTGCCATTAATGTCGAAATTGAGGATGTGGATTATGACAGAGAAATTGAGGAAGACGATAGGGAGGAGGAAGAAGAATTTGAAGATTATTATACATCTGAGGAAGAAAATATTGAATATATTTCTGAGAATGATAGTAGTGATTAATTAATTAGTGACCCAATAGATTTTGTTATTATTTATTAGCATATGTATGTGGTATTTTATAACACATTAAGTGATATATAAGTAGCTTGACATAAAAAAAAACTTTAATGTGATGTTAAATTATTAATATATATATAGTCTTTAAATTTCATCTTTTATTAAATTTTTGTTTAAGTTTAAATATAATGTATTTTTTCTGATCATATACTAATGTAGTGTTATTATACATTTTTTTCTTTGTAGTGAATTGCATACCTGGAGCTTGTAGGGGTGACAAGTTCGTTGACGTTGCTTCCCAAAGGTCGGTGAGAAAAAATCAATCACAAGGAATTGGATCTTCAAGTACCATTATCCGGGAGACCCAGTGGGAGACCCAGGGGGAAACATGTTGTAATGGCAGTGGCATCAACTCTAGTGCACCCTCACCTCCTCAACCCAAAAAAGGGTGAGGTATTGCCAAAGCCCAAAAAATGCCAGAGGATCCTTCCCATAGGCTAAGCATTGGGATCTGGGATGGGAAGATATTACCCAAACAGGTTCAAAAAGATATTTCAATAATCCTTAAGTCTAATATGCGTGATGCATATACAGGGTGAGGTTCAATTTCTTGTGAGCACAAGGAAGTGTACTGGCAATCTTTTCAGGTTGGTAATTTATAATGACATGGTTTTTATTTATATATGTGCATTTTCTTTATAAATCAATTAATATATGAACATATTAAACTTATATATATATATATTTTTTCAGAATATGTACGAGTGGGACCCAGCTAAGCAAGGTGCTGTACATATAGTATTTTTAAATGTTTGTGAGAATCGATATAACAGAATGATGACTGATATCTAGGAGTCATGTAGAAAGAAAAATTTTAAAGAAAAAAAGCTATACATGTCTGACGAGATTTGGGAGAAGTTTAAGTATATATGGATTGAGGACCTGAAGTTCAATGCTTGCAAAGAGCAAGCAAAGTTAAATAGAGCAAAAGGGCCCTGGGTAACCCACAAAAGTGGATCTATGGACTACAATGACTTTGTGCAAAAATTGGTAAAAATATTACCTTTATTATTTAGGTTTCATATCATAATTTATATAATAATTAATCTTAATGTTAATTGTAATGTTTGTGTCAATTAACACAGTAATTGAATATGTGATATTGAAGAAAGAAAAAGATCCTGAGCATAGGGATCCATCATTCGTTGATGTAATTCATGCAAAAAAAATGCATCATCCAAAAGAAAAAGATCAAATGCCAATATATATTGATGAGCAGGCCTGGGAGTACACTATGAGTTTTATTTCTTTGTTTGTATTATTTCTTGAGGGGTTATTTTAATTGATATTTAATTTCATTGTCACTCATATTAAATAATTATTTATATTAAGTGAAATCAGATTGCATTTTAATTTTATTGAATATTATCGTTGGAAATATATATATATATATGATTGAACGTAGTTGCATACTTTGTTTATAGGGGGAAACTATAGCTTTCAGGGACAATTCTGTCGGATTTTTTTATAAATTTATAATGAATTGTGAAAATTGACATGTTCCTTTTATGATGATATTTATAATTATATTGAATCTTTAATCAATATTAAATAGGGGAATTAACAAAAATTGTATAGATATATTAAATAAAAAAGAAAAATTAAAGGTGTCGAGCTAGTGGGTACTTCATGTTTAGAAAGTAATTCAAATTGTTTGTTTTGGTGGGACTAATCTTGAATTAGATTTGAAAACACATGTAAATGAAAAAAAAAAATAGACCTCTTCAACTAGCTAGGTCCAATCTCTTGATAGTAGTGATTTCCTCATAATATTGTCATTGCTTGTTATTTTTTTTTATGAATTGTTTTATGGCCAAACATTTGTGGTTTTGTCATATGAGCTTATAAAGTTCATTTTAGTGAGATGTATAAATTCCAAGAGAATCTCATTTATTCATGTAATCTTATTAAATATCATATTTAAAAATATATATAGTTGAATGTATTTTCATACTTTGTTTGCAGGGGGAAACTACAGCTTTTAGGGAAAATTCTTTCAGATTTTTTATAAATTTAATTATCATGAATTGTGAAAATTGACATGTTCCATTTATGATAATATTTATAATTATATTGAATCTTTAATCGATATTAAATAGGGAAATTAATAAAAATTGTATAGATATATTAAATAAAAAAGAAAAATTAAAGGTGTCAAGCTAGTGGGTACTTCATGTTCAGAAAATAATTCAAATTGTTTGTTTTGGTGGGACTAATCTTGAATTAGATTTGAAAGCACATGTAAATGGAAAAAAAAAATAGACCTCTTCGACTCGCTAGGTCCGATCTCTTGATAGTAGTGATTTCCTCATAATATTGTCATTGCTTGTTATTATTTTTTTTTTAATGAATTGTTTTATAGCCAGACATTTATGGTTTTGTCGTATGAGCTTATAAAGTCCATTTTAGTGAGATGTATAAATTCCAAGAGAATCTCATTTATTCATGTAATCTTATTAAATATCATAGTTAAAAAT
>BPVZ01000096.1:254172-268517 GCA_020521535.1 Rubroshorea leprosula
GAGATTATTATAAACTAGCTAAATAGAAAAAATAGACAGCATCATCTACAGCTTGGGTGGTAAGAATCATCTTACGAATAATCTCCACAAGAACATTTCCCATCTTTGAAATGATGAAATCTACTAGCGTCCCTCACGATTATCACTCGGTTTTTGATTTCTGATATGAACTTAGTAGCAACATGACAACCATTGCAGATTCGTAAGTTTTTCATCACTCTTATTGGAGTACCTGGGGGAGTATACATTACAGCAAAACCAATAGCCAACTTCTCACTATGATGAGTAAGTTTGTATTATTTTTCCTCATTATCCATATCGTGCAGAACAGATGCAGTGTCAGGTGTAAAACCACGCAACTTCATATCTGAAGTTAGTTTTTTCAAATACAAAACGATCTCCTCTGATTGCGGATGGAATTTATCAACAATGCAAAACTGATGAATCTTATTTTTTATTTCCAACCAGCTTATTCCAGGTTCCTTCTTCACTCTCCTATCTCTCATGGATTTTCTTACAGTAGAGACATCCTGCCACATTTTAGCAGATGCATGAATGTTTGAAAGGAGCAAAATAAGAAGCAGAATCCTGAGGATCGAGCCTAAATACTTCTGTGGCAACCCTTTTTGCCATATCTGCATTCTTATGGATCTTAAATGCGGAAAATAAAGTCTTCCATATTATAGCATCTGCCTGTACCGGCATTGATCTGATTGTAGCCTCTGCTTCATCCGGGCAACCAGAACGACCAAGTAGGTCAACTACACATGTATAGTGCTGTACACTAGGTTTTAGTCCATACTTCTATAGCATTAGGTCAAAGATTTTAAGTCCTTTTTCTTTCAAACCACAATGACTACCAGCATAAAGTAAGCTCAAGAAGGTGACGTCGTTTGGCTCCAACTCTTCCTGCTCCATTTTCTCAAACAACTTGATGGCTTCCTCTCCTTGTCCATGAAACCCATAAGCAGCAATCATTGAGCTCCATAACACTGTATCAGGTTCTTCACATTCAGAAAAGGCTTTTACAGAACCTTCCAAATACCCACACTTCGAATACATGCTAATTAATAAACTTATCACACCAATTACTGAACTAAAACTGTTCTTTATCACTTAAGCATGAATCCGTTGACCTTGTCTTAGAGTTGCCAAGTCAGAACATGAACTAATCACGCTCACGAAGGTAATCTTATCAGGCCTAAAATCTGACAGTTTCATCATATTGTACTGAACCAAAACATTCTCAGGGCACCCTTTTTGAGCTTTTCCTGCAATAAGTGTATTCCAAGCAACCACATTCCGGATTGGCATAGATTTAATTACCTTTTCTCCTTCCTCCAAGCCCCCACATTTCATATACATATGAGCCAAAGAGCTCCCAACAACCAAGTTGACTTCAAACCCACATTTTATCAGATTACCATGAACCTGCCTCCCCGCAAACAAAGCTCTCAAACCTGCACAACCCCTAAGCACACTACCGAGAGCATACTCATCAGGCATAAACTCCCACTCACGCATTTCCCTAAACAATCTTAACCTCTCCTCGTTATATTCGAACTGAATGAACCCAGCAAGCATGGCATTCCATGTGGCAATATTTCTGTCAGTCATTTCATCAAACACCTGTCTGGCACCGTCCAATTCACCAATTTGCAGATACCCATTGATCAAAATGTTACAAGACATTATATTCTTTAATGGCATGAAATCAAACAATGCCAGACCTGTCTGTAGCTCTCTAAATTTGGCGTACATGTTTAGTAAGTGATTTGACACAAATTTGTCCATTGAGCACCCAGATACAATTATCAAATAATGAAGTTGTTTTCGCAAAGAAAGTGATTTCTGGGAGATACATGAATGAATAAGGTGAGAGAAGAGAGATAGGTCTGTTCATCTTTGAGATTTAAGCCTCTCAAACGCTTCTTTTGTGTACCCTTCGGAGCAGAGACTGGCGAATACGTTTGCAGCGGATTCGGAGGTGTTTGTAAAGGAAAACGCAGCGAAGTGAAGGTTAAATGAGTAAGACCCAACCTACCCATGCATTCGGCATTACCATTCCTGATTCTGAAAGGAAAAGTTTAATAAATCTTGAGAAACTGGAAAGTGCAAATATGGAATTGAAGCGAATCGAGAAACAGAAAGGTTAAAGTTTCTGGGCTTTTAGGTAATGGTTTCAGGGAGAAAAAATTTTACTTTCAACTGATGTTCGGTGTGGTAGTAGGGGGCAGAGATGGTGTAGGGATTCGTTGCAGCCCACGAGGCTGAGCTTTTTAATTGATATAATGTAAAGGGGCAACAACCGACACACCAGGCTGAGCATAATCATAGTACCCATTGCTTAAATTGATTGGTAGTGTTAGTAAATTGAATTGCTTTTTACTTTCAACTGATGTTCGGTGTGCCTTTTTCTCCCTTTGTCGATCAAGAATTCAAGGAGCACAATCATAGTACCCATTGCTTAAATTGATTGGTAGAGTTAGTAAATTGAATTGGTGGAAGTAAGATTTTGCTCAAGAATGGTCTTTTTGGTTGTTTAGTTTTTAATTTTTATATTTATTATTATTATTTGTTTAAAAAATTAAAATTATTTACATATTAATTAAAGAAAAAAAAATGAAGTTATATAAAATTTAAACATGTGACTCATAAAAAATGAATGACTTAATTTAAAATGAATATTACTAACTGTTCATAATTTTGTTATTTTAAAAGTATATAAAATATTAATAAAAATAAATATTTAATATATTATGGCGGTATGTATAAGCCAGTACTGCCTGACTAAGTTTAGCTTTGCTATGTAAATGGCTTTGGATGGTGAAGATAAGAGGTGTAGCCATATGATCATGTGTTCTGCAATTACTTTATGCACAACTTGGGTTTTTTTTCTTTTCTTTTCTTTTGTTTTTTTTTTTTTTATCTGTTTTGGGTTTTGAAGTGAGAAAGGGTGGATTGGAGTGGGAAAGAAGGTTCAATTATGATTTTGGTGAAAAAGTTTAAGAACTACTTGTAAATCCTTATATAATTACATGTTTAATATACAATAGAAATAAAAATGAGATAGTTAAAAGAGTGATTCAAAGTTTACATTTACATATTATACACATTATTTTTGTGTATAATAAAAGAGATATGATTAAAAATTTCATTCATCCTCACTTTTAAAGTATAAAAAAGTTATTTATTAAAAATAAATAAATAAGGTAGAAAAAAGCACGCTTTGATAATAGCACTTGCACAGAGTCACAAGTAGTTTCTCCACCATTTTACAAACCAAACACAACTACTGGGTTTCTTCACATCACTTAGCATGCTTTTCTGCTTTCATTTTATTGAAGTACTCAAAGCAGAAGCAAATTTCTTTCATATGTGTATGATTTTGTTTCATTTTCAGTCCTAGAAAGAAATTAGAATATATATATATATATATATATATATATAAAAAGTTACAACTTCATTGACACGGCTTGGGTGCCATGCAGATTACTACCGAACATTGGGCTTTGTCAGTGACCAAAGCTTGTTTGAGTTTGTATCTCCATTTCAAGAGCTGAAGCTCCAACACTGATTCCTCCAACTTCTGCGAAGCTACAATTTTATATGACCGGCGCCTCCTCTGAATGAACCATAAAGAGGTAATGATTTTTTGAAACTAAATATGTCATCAATTTCGCCCGGTTGAGCCACTTCACTTTTCGTGGCTTTATACTCTGCTAAATGTTCCTTCCCAACCACACGTATGCTCAGCGTCCTCTTCTGCGGTGCACCGACTTTTATATACTCGTTGAAGAAGTCAATCAGTTCTGGTTGTGTAAGTTGCCTTAGTGCTGCAACCTGTTAGAAGACAATTAGTATTCACCTTATTAATGATTTATGTTCCTTGCAGATGGTGTTCAAGGAGAGAAATTAAAGACCAAAAATATGGTTTTAATGTCTCTCTATTACATTTACAGGTCCTGCAATGAATCCAATGGATGTTCATTTACTCTTTTACAGGTGAAATAGGATCAGAAAGGTTACATACCTCAGCTTCTATCCGATCAAATTTTAGGGTTCCATAGGCAATTTCTCCCCAGTAAAAGCTAGATTCTTCCCATAGATTCTTGTGCTTCTCAAGCTTCATATCAATCAATGCATTTACATTACTCTGCGTAACGACAAGTTCAGCACTGAGTTTACCATCAAGAGTTGCCCACAAAAACATATGCACATACATGGACAAGCAAAAATGCATGCAGGTCGACACACCTAGTCTGAATGGTATCCAGCAGCGCACTAATGTGGACCTTATGATCGAGGTTCAAGTAAACCTAAATGAATAGAAGAATAATTACTCAAGTCTACTTCAATCTTACCTTGAATTCATCCTGGGTCATCTTGTAAAGTTGGGTCTCAAACATCTGAAGAAATGCCTGAACTCTCAAATCAATATGCTCTGGGCCCTGTGCAGGTTAACCAAGTTTTAGGGATGAATCATCAAGATGACAAATAATATAGAGAAGACAAAACAACAACATTTACCTTCACAGTGGACTGGATAATAAACTGCAATCCACGGATTCCCCAATCATTCCTAATGAGCAGAAAAATGAACTTAAATAAGATATAAGATAATGATGCCTAAATTTCGTGGATGGGAAACTTATCATACCTCTGCCTGAGAACAGTAATGTACCCAAGTTGCTCAACAGATCTAAGCTGATGGAAGGTTGGTTGCTTAGCAATAAGGGCAAAAAGCTGAAGTTTCACATTCAACATAAAATCATCTCTATGAACCTGGACATTTAGAGAAGACCTTACATCAGAAATCTACTATTTTTATAGGACATCAGAACCCTACTAAGAATTAGATCAATGGCAAATCTTACCCGGCAAAAATAAAAATCACACTACTTGGCTATCAAAAAAGATTACAAGATAACCTAAGCAATATGATATGGTAACTAAGGATCTTTTGATTTAATAACTAAACGATTTGCAAACCATTTTAATAACTTAGAGAGTTTTGTAGAATAGATGACTAACTGCCCTCACAAAATTATCTTTTTGTAGATTCCAAAACAAATGTACTTTACCTGAATATAGTGGAGAAGGGCAGAATTCTCATCACTTGGATTTAGTCCTTCCTTGGAGTAGAAGTAATTCATGTCTCTTTCAAGTTTTACAACTCTGTTTGTGAGATGCTGGGATGGAAATAATGGTTGACATATAGGGTTTGAGCCCTTAAAGAAAATATCTTCAACATGCTCTATCATTGACTTAGCCTCAGCGCATTCAATGTTACCTAAGTGATAATGAACTAAAATTCAGAATATAGAGAACATAACCTAAACCAATAACTTTATTGAGTGAAAGTGGGAAGAAGAATAAGAAAGACCTGCTATGTAGCATTCAAGGAAGGCCCTTGAGAGCATCATGGGAGCAAATTTGGCAAGGTCTTCAGCTTTAATATTTGGTAAGACTTCAAGTTCTTCCATCCAAGGCCATGAGCGGTCCTCCAATAATAATGAGCAATAGTGCATAGCCTGCTGATAAGGTTGCTGAAACTTCAGATTTTGATAGTCTTGTGTTAGCCGTTCCTGAAAAAAGGACAGCAGTGGGAAGAAATTCAGAGGACACTAGAGAATGCAAGTCAGAGACTTAAGAAAAAGGAGCTCAAATAAAAGATCCTCCATAGTCTCGTGCAATGATGTTATACAGTAGCATGTTTGAAAGGCTGTATTATGAGGATGTAGTTATGTATAACGATGGGAGTGATGAATGCTGCCTCTTTAGGTGGACAAACATAGTTATGCATAAATCTGTGAGGCTGAACAGGCTTTAACATGACAAAGCTCACAAAGAGTCAGGATACAATTGAACACAACAAATAAAATACATTCCAGAAGCTAGGTAAAGATATTTAATTGGCTGATATTAGTTGGTTGTATGTTGAGTTTTTTCAGGGGCAAAAATAAGTTGGAGTGACATCTACAACACCTGAACTAGCTAGATTTCATTACCTTGATTATGGAAAACCTGTCAGGTTTTACTTCAAATTTTGCAATTTTATCAACAACAGTATCCAATAGGATCCGTAGTTTGTGATTATAACCAACCACTGTCACCTGAAGAAGAACTGGTTAATTACAAATACAACAAACAATGCGTGGAAGCACTTATACAGCACATCAAACAGGGTAAATACTACCAAATGATAACCTTCCATGGATTTTTTTCATGCTCTGAAGTACTCAAAGCATAGATATCACAGAGTAGAAGATGGTCAAGCCAATAAAAAATCAAACAAAAACTGAAGGCAAAAGAATAAAGCAGGAATCTATTCAATCTGTATATCTTTGTTAGATTGTGAAGCAGCTAGCATGATAGTATTCAGTATACCTGTGAGCAAAGCAACAATCACATATATTCAAAAGCAGTCCGGTCTAAAATGGTTCTCCCACACCAACAAATTTTATGGATGCTTAAAATAAGATAAGATAGTAAAAAATGTTCAAAAATCAAATCCAAGAAAAATAGAGATAAACTGAAATGGATCTCTTCTGTTTTAAAAAATAGAAGAGAAGAAAAGAACTGTCCAATTTGTTATATGGATACCAAACTGAAGCAAAAAAAGTCAGTATCCATATAAAAAAAGGGGAAAAAAAAACCTCAAAACCACCATCAGTCCTGTTTATGTAGTGATGAAGGCCAGCAACCCCGGCATAGTAAGCTGGGAAGAAATAAAAACAAGTTTGTCAAAACATAGTGCTATTGACAAATAGAACAATAAAAAAAATCTACGGCCCCTGTAGAAAGAATGCGGTAGACAGCAGCCCAGGCAAGGAAAGGGAAAATTGAAAACCCATTGCGTATTTAAAGGCTATAAACTTATAATTTTACCGTATAGTATGGTAAATCTTTATTCAATTATTTGAACACAAGCAATAATATGCAACCTAACTTACCATATTCATTCAAGTAATCCATCACCAACCGTGCAAAAATTGATGTGATAATTTTAGCTTCAGGGGAATGGCTAGCATAGGGGCAGTTGAAGTCTATCTTAACATATGCCTTAGGAGAGGAGAACATAGTATCAGGCTTGTACCATACTCTTGAATAGGATGACTTCCTAAGTAAAACTGGATACTTGATCTGCTCCAAACTCAAATTAATCAGAAAAACTAGTTGTAGATGATTGTGCAAGACCAAACAGAGGGATTTATCAGACCTTTTCTTCCTGATCTTTAAGTGACAAATCTCTTGGGATGAAGATATTAGATGCTGGTAGGTGCAGATTCTCATTAGGAGCCATTGACATCCACTCCTGCAACCATAGATTTCACCAGGCACTAAAATTTCAAAGATTCCAATTACAAAAACCAAACAGGCATATTAATTTCAAATTTAGCTACAGTACAAAGGGGCTATCGTTCATCTCAAACAAAGGCAACTGTGCAACAGAGATATGATCGTTTTTCCAAGTTTCTCCACATAATTGGAAATTGATATCATAATAACCATACATGTCATATCTGATATTTTTCCAACATTATTAAGTTTGGAAGGCAAACATCCAATCTAAAACCAATTGGCAACAGGTAGAATAGTCTACATTGTGTTTAAGACCAAAAGGTTTCCCCTTAACTTCAGGATGTGGAATTTTATCACTTAACATGGAACAATGAAAAATCAGGCATTACACATAAACCCAAAAACAAACCTGAATCATGGATGTAGTGACTTTCTCAATAGAATATGCAGTGCCATACCATGGTTCCACCATGTCAGTAAGCCCTTCAAATTTCTTTGACTCCCAGAAGATTCTGTAAACCATGGAGCAAAAAAAAAAAAAAAAAACACACAGAACCAAAACCACCTATGAACTGGAAAAATGCAGATAGTTAGTTGCAGCATTATGAGAAATACACCAAAATAAGAGGCATGGATTTTTTATGCATTTCTAAGGTTTTGGATTTTTTTTTTTTTTTACTTTGTTTTTATTAGAAAATCCTAAATAAAAAACAGAAATTGAAGTTTTTGAGAACTTATTTGTGTCTAATGTATGAACTGCAATATCAAAGTGAACATCAGAAGTGAATTGCATAATAAAACATACGAAAACTGTTGACTATTGTTTTAACACTCTTTAAACTGCATGATACTAAATTACTCGACTACCATACTAAATTATTTGTGCCTTCTATATATCAACATCGTTTATATTATTTAAAAATATAAAATAATGCATCATATGTCACATAAATAACAACCTTCGTTTCTTGATTCATTGCTCACCACTATTATCTACCTAAACATTCACCATAACATATGTGGACAGCCTTTCTTGTTTAACCAATTTCAAATAAGCAAGCTAGATCACCAGTCAAGATGATCAGTTGTTGAATTATATCGATATAAAAAGAAGCAACCAACATTTGTTCTACTCTAAATTTTGCTCTAGTGCTTACCGGACTTTATCTGGGGAAAGCTCATTAAGTACCATCTGTATGACGCCTTGATTGAAATTAGAAGGCATTGATGATCTCACAAGCCAGTCTTTAGGAGGATACATCTGAAAACAATTTCAAAAGCATCATTTAAACATGTAGAAATTAGATTAATCAGGTTCAATAGAGAATTGTAGAAAAGAATTATAAGGGTGGTTATTCTTCAGTTGTAGTTTGGGCTAAGTTGTAACTTAGTCTTTTGGTCCAAGAAATGTGAAGACAACAATAGTTGAACAGTTATAACGTGGTCCAGTTAATTTTTGTTGATAAAGTGAAGAGATACACAATCAGGAGACTAGTGGGCTCATGTAGTCCAGTCATTTTAATGGTCATACAAACTCAATCTAGGATGAAAGGAATAAGTTACAGGTAAGTGAATTTGGCATTGAGGCTTCTGATTTTGGAAGCTTAAAATCAAAAAGGGAGGTGGGATCCCAACAAATTAAAAAGCAAGAATAGAACCATAGTCAACACCTCTAAGGCAACGAAATATGAAACAAGGAAAAACTCAAGTGCTCAACACCTAACAATTACAAGAGTTGATGGGAAAATATAAACAATTAAGCGAGTGAAAGAAAAAAATAAATAAGCAAGGACTTTGAAACTCTTTCGGCCAAAAATCAGGGCTTTGAAACTTTAAAAGCACAATCGATTGAAGTCCATATTATTTTCAAACATTAATTTTTATGTGTTTCTCCCTTGGTTGGACATTATGGTACACTAGGTGTTAGATGTTGTACTTTTTATGTGATTGAAGATCAACCAGACTGGTAAAATAGTTGGTGATCAGGAGAATTTTGTTTGAAAAAGGATTACATAACACTACCATCTATTTTTGTTCAAATTTCAACAAAAACACACTAGCCAAAAAAAAACTCATACATTCAAGAAATAACATTCTTCTGATGCTATTCCCAATAACAAAAAAGGCTGCCAAAGAAAGGAATCAGCATCTTGTGTTTGATATATGATATCTCAATTTTGGACGTATTTAGAGTAACTTGGACAAGATAAACTTTGCTTATTGTGTATTTTGACTAGCACAGCATAACCATGACAACATGTGGTCTTTTTTCTTTTTTTTTTTTTGGCAAAAATCCTTGTGAAAGCAATACCAGAATGAAGCGATTATACAATATAAAATTATAAATATAGACTAACCCAGAAGAGTTTTTCAAGTAAAAACTATGCAAGATAGCCATTCATAAAAGTAAACAAATTAAAGAAGGTTCACCAAAAAAAGATAAATTAAAGAGGAAAGGGAAGGAATGAAGTCAATTACCCGCATCTTTGATGCAATGTTTATAACATAAGAAATAGGATGGACTTTGTCCTGGTAGTGAAAGCCAGTCTCACAGACAGCTAAAAGCTTCATGACAATTAAAGATGTCAGAATCTAATAAAACGTGGAAGACAACTCTCTTCCCATATCTCTAATATTAATATGAATATCAAAAACAATAATTAACATTGGAAAAAAGTATGTCAGCTACTGCTCAAACAGAATCATACCTCATCAAATATCCATTTGCAAACACCAGATTGTTGTAAAAGTTGAATGTATTTAAATAGCAATCCTACTATATCCTGCATGTGATCTGAAATCCAGAAAAAAAGAAAAAAAGAAAAAAAGAAGTGACTTTAGTGAGGAAAAATATACCAAACAGTATCAGAGATTCAACAAAAATAAAACAATGCCAAGCAACACTTGCCAAAAAAAATAGAATTATAAATAAATCAAATACATGGCAGGTGAAAGGAAATGAGTACTAATAAAGAACTTACCTTGACCAGCATCTGTAAGATCAATTACTACTCTGAAAAAAGAAAACTCCAAAGTCCAATCTCCTTCACCAGCAAACAATCCTGTAGCCCATCCTGCAAGTTTCATAGAAGTAAGAAGTGGCCTTGAATAACAAAGACAGGCCCATATACATATATATTTTTTAGTAATTAAGATTAAATTTATTTGGATTTTATTAACATAAATTTTTATTCAGAAGTGTTGGAGCATCATATACCAAAAGCCTCAAGAAATGAAGCACCTTCTTGGCAGAAAAATCTGACATAAATTCAATTCTAATTACAACAAAAACTAAAACCTTTGCTAAATTTTCTTATTGAGATTATCAAAACATTTTTCTTACAAATTATTTACTAAGAAAATGCAAAACATGTCAACAAACAAAATCAACTTCCATGAAGGCAAAATATGTTTTAAGATACTTCAGAATTTGACAGCCTAATGCATGCTAAATATTTGAACAGCCTACCCAATGTTTTCAGGATGTAAAACAGAGACCCTTCTCCTCTATGGCGAATAAGATGACCAAGATACCTGCATGGCCCTTCTTTGTAATAACGAATTTCTGGAGTTATTGGCCATACAATTGTCAATTTGTTCCCTTCTTTTATTGGAACTGCTCTAACAAGAATCTGAAACAACCAACAACATAAAAGATGGACAATAAATAGCAGTGCTAAAAATCTACTACCAAAACGTTTACTTCCTACCTGCCATAAATTGTCAAATGCATTTACTCAGTAATAACATGATTTCTACAGACCTGTAAATGTTCTGATGAACAAGGCTGACCAGGAAAACTCGGGAAGCTTCTACCAGAGTTCCTAATTTCCTGGAACTTATCCTCTACCAGGCTCTGTATTTTATCAAGACTTTCTAAAAGTCCACAACAAAAAGATAGAAGTTGTCATTACTAAATATTATGAACTCTCTTTGTGTCAAATCAAATCCTTATGTCAGCAAGCCCTAGCCATGCGGAAATTTAGTTACTAACCTTTTGAGTACACAACTAGATGCATAAGGTTGGCAGAGTAATTTTCTTCATAGAATTTGAGCAACTCTTGTCTTGTATCCACTCCTTTTGCCTTTGGTCTAACCTCCAAAGTATCCCAATTCCCTAAAAGTGAACAAGCAGTCAATTCACTGCTAGAAACTGTATATACTAAAGAGCATATGTTCATATTTGTTTTTCAATTTTTGTTAGATAAGTCTTCTGACAAGTTCTAATGCAGTTAAAAATAAAAATCAATAGTAGATTAAAGACAAACATAAATATATACAAGGAACTGAACACCAAACACAAGAAAACATTACAAAAGGGAAAAAAAGAGATAACACTAGTAATAGCAAGAGAGAAGCAAAGCAAATTAAATTGCTCTATATATCAATGCTTTGCACTGGAACAAAGGAGTCACATATACAAGAAAGAATCAAATGAAATAGGAAAGAGAGAAAGACCAGCTACCCTAAATATCCATAGAACCCTAATAATAATAGTAATAATAGTAACAGTAACAGTAATAATAATAATAATAATAATAATAATAATTGACCGTTGTGTAAAATAAAAGGAGTACCCAGAAGCTTTGGATGCAAAGTCTTAGCAGCAGATAAATACAGAATTGTTAATGACAGCTTCACAAGATTCAGACGTATCTCTTATCCAATGAGGGGAAACGTAAATTGAATTAGAGAAAATTCTTACCTGTACCAAACTTATGATAAGGATGGCTTTCCATACTGATGTGACTTTGAAGCTGTGTGGAAGGAAAAGTTTACATAGACAAAAAGGCGTTAGATTGAAGAAATTTCACTGTGAAGAGACAGAACAAAAAAAAAAAAAAAATCTTGCTCGAGTGTGGGAAAGAAGAAACTGAAGCTGATAGCATTAATATCTTGTCAAATTAATCAGCATAAGAAAATCCACTTTGAACTAATCAGAAAGCCCTGGTTTTGTTTTAAGGTTCCAGTACAGAGGAAGGGGGAAGGAGCCAGTATATTTTCTTGTGCTTCATTTAAAGGGGGTGATGCTACTGAGGCATAAAGGGTAAAAATTTTGAAGAAAAAGGGTAAAGGAAGACTTTGAAAGTCATTGGAACTTTTGTTTATTTAGTAATTTTGAAAGCTACAATGAAAGGATACAGATAGCTATAAAGACACTAAATAAAAAATCGTATAACTTAATTCCACAATCAATGTCCAAAGATGAAGAAAACCATCTCTCAATTAACTAAAAGCAAAAACCCTGCATTCTTATTAATTTTCAACCAACTAAAATACAAGAAAGTCTCTAACAGAAACTCTTCACTTTCACTGATTACTAATAAACATATATAGCTTATTGGCTTGGAATGTAACTGTCACGTCTATAGATGGTATCCTTCAAAAGGAAAAACGAATCCATGCATTGAAAAACAGCCCTCATAGGTATACTCTAGTCTAGTCTTCTCAAGTATCAACAACCAACTAAAGAACATCACTCTCAAAATTCAAAAATTCACAATATGCCGCTCCTCTGAGGAACCAATCCCATAATTACATACAGTTAGTGGTTAAACTTTGAAGGTCAGTCAAACAGAAAATTATATTCTTGAGTATCAAAACATAAGCAACACAAAGCATAAATGCAGTACTCTCAAGTTTGTGAAAATGAATTCAAGAAAATTATTCCAAAAATTTCAAAGCACCCACAAAATCCAAATTTTTTAGTAACATGTGAAAAGTGCATGCATGTAAACAGAAGTCATCTTTCAAAGTCCAGTCTAGATATAAATCTGTAAGATACTTGCAATTTTGGCAAAGAAATATTCAATTCCTTACATGCCATCACTATGCTCTGTGCTAAAAATCAATAAACTAAAACAAAGGAGAGTCTTCTAATCTAGATATAAGATCTAATTCTACTAAAAGAACAACAAAAACTTTAGCATTTGAAGTTAGCACATTCAGAAGCTTGAAATCTTTGGTCAAAAAAAATGTTTGAAATCACTCAATTGACGAAAGAGAGTCCAGAACAGTGGAGGTATTACCTGGCTCATTCTCCAATAATCAGTAAGCAAGTTCTTCTTGTTCTCTGGAGAGAGAGGGAGGATAAGCACGAATAAATTGTGGTTCAACAATGTGAGAAATAATATACTAAACTAAATCCAGAAAATGGCAAACCAGAATCAACTGCTTTGATTTCCCTCATGGTTGCATCGGCTGACATCAACGGTTTAATGAAGAACTGTGCAAATCTGAAGAAGAAATCAGGACAACTAATCTAACCTCACAGAGAATTAATCAAAACCAGAAAATTGATCAAGCAGTGCCTACCTGTCCAAGGCTTCTTCAAAACTATCAGTATTAACATCAAAATAAAAGTTGGTATTCTCAGAATCTGTGAAGGCATTTCTACTGCCTCCGTGCTGTGCATAAACCATTCGAAAGGTCAATAAAATGAAAAAAATAAATTACTTTAACATAGTCCACAATCCTCTTTTCTACTATGAGTTCTGAAATTATTAATCAAGCTTAGAAAGAACTAAAAACCCCATTAGATGCAGCTCATTTCATCAACTAAAAATATATCAAATCCTTCCATTTCCTAACACTAAATCACAGCATATTGCGCCGACCAAAAAAAAAATCATAGCATATTGGAAAGCAATATTATTCATTCTTCTTAGGTCAACCATCAAATAGAACAAGGAAGACTGTATTAAATTTAAGACATATATTACCTCTGAAATGTACTTTGAGTAACTATCCTCCAAAGGATATTTCTCACTAGCATAGAACAGCATGTGCTCTGAGAAAATACATCACAACCAAAAGCAACCACTAAGACCAAGCACCCAGTTCCCAGGAACCGGAAATTGAAACATCAAGCCGAAAACCATGATAGGAAGAAGAAGTACCGAGAAAGTGAGCAAGGCCTTCGAGGCCATCAGGATCAGAGAAGTAACCAACACCGACGTCCATAGCAGCAGCACACTGAGACATCATGAAACAATGAGAACTGTTGATTTCTAACGTAAATGAAAGGGAGAACGGAGAAG
>BPVZ01000096.1:291218-303356 GCA_020521535.1 Rubroshorea leprosula
AAAATTATAAATTTTAATTAATTATAATCATTATTAAATTTGAAATAGACATTCAATATTAATTTAGTTAAAATCAATAACTAAAATATTAAAATCAATTATTTTAGTTACCGAATCAAATATCTATAAATATTTTTTATTTAATTTTGGTTAGTAAAAATTTTAAAAAATAAAATAAAAAGTTCAAATATTAATTTTGATTAAATGGATACCGAAACCGGGCCCAGCCTTAACCACAGGGTACCAAAGCCAGAAAAGAACAAGAGTATTATATTTTTTAATGGCATGATATCAAACAATGCCAGAGCTGTCTGTAGTGCTTTAAGTTTGGCGTACAAGTTCAGTAAGTGATTTGACACAAATTTGTCCCTTTGAACACCTAGATACATTTATCAAAGAATGGAGTTGTTTCCCTAAAGAAAGTGAATTTTGGAAGAATAACAAGAATGAATAAGGAGAGAGAAGCACCTCGCACTTTGGGTTAATTGACATCATACTAACTTGAGGTGCATTTTTCTTATGAGTGGTTTCGAGCATGTCCCTGACAATTTGTTTCAAAAAAAAAATTATAATAATAAGGAGAGAGAAGGAAAGATAGGTCTGCCCATATTTGAGGCTTAAACCTCCTCTCAGCGGCTTCTTTTGTGTCCTCTTCGGAGCAGAGACTGGCGAGTTTGTTTGCAGTGGATTCGGAGGTGTTTGTAGAAAGAAAGCTATTTACTAAACAAATAAAAAAGATAGAAAAATGCACACTTTGATAATAGCATTTACACAAGAATCACAACTAGTTTCCCACTATTTTACAAAACAAACACAATTATTAGTTTCCACTTACATCACTTAGCATTCTTTTCTGCTTTCATTTTATTTAAGTTCTCAAAGCAGAAGCAAATTTCTTTCATATATGCATGACTTTAGTTTCATTTTCAGTCGAAGAAAGGAATTAGAAAAAAATAAATATAAACTTACAATTTATTGGCACGGTTTATGTACCATGCAGATAACTAACGAGCATTGAGCTTTGTCAGTGACCTAAGCTTGTTTGAGTTTGTGTCTCCATTTCAACAGCTGAAGCTCCAACACTGATTCCGCTCCTCGCTCCTCTCCTCCGAAACTACAATTTTACAAGACCAGCTCCTCCTCTGAATGAACCATAAAGGGGTAATGATTTTCTGAAACTAAATATGTCATCAATTTCGCCGGGTTGAGCTGCTTCACTTTTTGTGGTTTTATAATCTGCTAAATGTCCCTTCCCAACCACACGTACGCTCAGGGTCCTCTTCTGCGGTGCACCAACTTTTACATACTGATTGAAGAAGTCTATCAGTTCTGGTTGTGTAAGTTGCCTTAGTGCTGCAACCTGTTAGAAAACAATTAGTATTCACCTTATTAATGATTTATGTTCGTTGCAGAAGATGTTCAAGGAGAGAAATGAAAGACCACGAATGTGATTTTCATGCCTCTATTACATTTACAAGTCCTGCAATGAAACCAATGGATGTTCATTTACTCTTTTACAGGTGATATAGGATCAGAAAGCTTACATACCTCAGCTTCTATCCGATCAAATTTTAGAGTTCCATTGGCAATTTCTCTCCAGTAAAATGCAGATTCTTCCCATAGATTCTTGTGCTTCTCAAGCTTTGTATCAATCAATGCATTCACATTGCTCTGCATATTAAGTTCAGCACTGAGTTTACCATTAAGGGATGCCCACAAAATCTTATGCACATACATGGACAAGCAAAAATACATGCAGATGGATACACCTAGTCTGAATGGTTATTGATTTGAGAAAGCATCCTGCAGTGCACTACTATGGACCATATCATGGAGTTCAAGTAAACCTAAATGAATAGAAGAATAATTACATGTCTACTTCAATCTTACCTTAAATTCATCAGGAGTCATCTTGTAAAGTTGGGTCTCAAACATCTGGAGGAATGCCTGAATTCTTAAATCAATATGCTCTGGGCCCTGTGCAGGTTAACCAAGTTTCAGGGATGAATCATCAATAATATAGAAAGGACAAAACAACATTTACCTTCACAGTGGACTGGATAATAAACTGCAATCCATGAATTCCACAATCATTCCTAATGAGCAAAAAAATGAACTTAAATAAGATGTAAGATAATGATGTCTAAATTTGTGGATGGGAAACTTTTCATACCTCTGCTGGAGAGAAGTAATGTACCCAAGTTGCTCAACAGATCTAAGCTGATGGAAGGTTGGCTGCTTAGCAATAAGAGCAAAAAGCTGAAGTTTCACATTCAACATAAAATCATCGCGATGAACCTGGACATTTACAAAAGACCTTACATCAGAACACTACTAAGAATTAGATCAGTGACAATTCTTACCTAGCAAAAAGAAAAATCACACTACTTGTCTATAAAATGAGATTACAAGATAACCTAAGCAATATGATGTAGTAACTGAGGATCTTTTGACTTAATAACTAAGTTCCCATGCAAACCATTTTAATAACTTGGAGTATGTAGCCTAAGGCCCATGATAGAGTACTAAATCATTTGAACTAGAAAACTTGACAACAAATAGTAATTGCTACACTGCCTCAGTGGTCGCCATCAGATGAAACCACAACATCCTGAAGATGTTTGGATACCATACAATGTATGATTCTACAGGTCAAGCAGTAAATAGATTACTACTCTAGAAGAACTGTATGAGCAATACAAGACAAATAAAGGCATTCCAGGATGGCTGACTAAATGCCCTCACAAAATTGAATATCTTTTTGTAGATTCCAAAACAAATGTAATTTACCTGAATATAGTGGAGAAGGGCAGAATTCTCATCACTTGGATTTAGTACTTCCTTGGAGTAGAAGTAATTCATGCCCCTTTCAAGTTTTACAACTCTATTTGTAAGATGCTGGGATGGAAATAATGGTTGACATATAGGGTTTGAGCCCTTAAAGAAAATATCTTCAATATGCTCTATCATTGAATTTGCCTCAGCGCGTTCAATGTTACCTAAGAGATAATAACATAATATTTAGAATATAGCAAACATAACCTAAACCAGCAACTTTATTGGGGTGAAAAAGGGAAGAGGAATAAGAAGGACCTGCTATGTAACATTCAAGGAAGGCCCTTGAGAGCATCATGGGGGCAAATTTGGCAAGGTCTTCAGCTTTAATATTTGGCAGGACTTCAAGTTCTTCCATCCAAGGCCATGTGTGGTCCTCCAATAATAATGAGCAATAGTACATAGACTGCTCATAAGGTTGCTGAAACTTCCGATTTTGATAGTCTTGTGTTACCCATTCCTGAAAAAGAGACAAGCGTGGGAAGAAATTCAGAGGACACTAGAGAATGCAACTCAGAGACTAAGAAAAAGAAGCTCAAATACAAGATCCTCCATAGTCTAGTGCAATATGTTATACATTAGCATGTATGAAAGGCTGCATTATGAGGATGTAGTTATGTATAATGATGGGAGTCATGAAATAACACCTCTTTAGTTGGGCAAACTACATGCTTATGTATAAATCTGTGAGGCTGAACAGGCTTTAACATGACAAAGCTTACAAATTGTCAGGATACAATTGAACAAAACATATAAAATACATTCCAGATGGTAGGTGAAGATATTTAATTGGCCGATGGTAGTGGGTTGTTTGTTAAAGAGTTTTTTCAGGGGCAAAAATAAAATGGAGTGACATCTACAATACCTGAAGTAGCTAGATTTCATTACCTTGATTACAGAAAACCGGTCAGGTTTTACTTCAAATTTTGCAATTTTGTCAACAACAGTCTCCAATAGGATCTGGAGTTTGTGATTATAACCAACCAACGTCACCTGAAGAAGAACTGGTTACTTACAAATACAACAAACAAGGCGTGGAAGCACTTATACAACATATCAAACAGAGTAAATACCACCCAATGATAACCCTTAATGGATTTTTTTCACACTCTGAAGTACTCAAAGCATAGATATCACAGAGCAGAAGAAGGTAAAGCAAATTAAAAAAATCAAACAAAAACTGAAGGCAAAAGAATAAAGCAGGAATCTATTCTATCTGTTAGTCTAATCCAATTTTCATCCTCCTAAAGGATATAGATGATTACCATAATTTGTTCTATCATCAACAACGGAATATGTTGGCTTATGAGGAAGCTAGCATGATAGTACTCAGTATACCATTGAGCAAAGCAGCAATCGCATATATTTAAAAGCAGTCTGGTCTAAAATGGATCTCCCATACCAACTAATTGTATGGGTTCTTAAGATAAGATAAGATGATAAAATATGTTTAAAAATCAAATGAAGAAAAATAGAGATAGCTGAAATGGATCTCTTCTGTTTTAACAAAGAGAAGAGAAGAGAAGAAAAGACCTGTCCAATTTGTTATATGGATACCAAACTGAAGCAGAAAAAATATTAAGTCAGAATCCAGAAAAAATGGCAAAACAGAAAAAAATACCTCAAAACCACTATCCGTGTTGCTTATGTAGTAATGAAGGCCAGCAACTTGGGCATGGTAAGCTGGGAAGAAATAAAACAATTTTGTCAAAATATAGTGCTATTGACAAATAGAATAATAGAAGAAAAAAACACTACAGCCCCCGTAGAAAGAATGTGGAAGACAGTAGCCCATGCAAGGAAACGGCAAATTGAAACCCATTGCATATTTAAAGGCTATAAACTTATACTTTTACCATACAGGATAGTAAATCTTTATTCAATGATTTGAACACAGGCAACAATAAGAATGCAATCTAACATACCATATTCATCCAAGTAATCCATCACCAACCGGGCAAAAATTGATGTAAGAATTTGAGCTTCAGGGGAATTGCTAGCATAGGGACAGTTGAAGTCTATCTTAACATAAGCCTTAGGAGAGGAGAACATCGTATTAGGCTTGTACCATACCCTTGAATATGATGACTTCCTAAGTAAAACCGGATACTTGATCTGTTCCAAACTCAAATTACTCAGAAAAACTACTTACAAATGATTGTGCAAGACCAAACTGAGGGATTTATCAAACCTTTTCTTCTGGATCTTTAAGTGACAAATCTGTTGGAATGAAGATATTAGGTGTTGGTAGATGCAGATTCTCATTAGGAGCCAATGACATCCACTCCTGCAAACAAAGATTTCACAAGGCACTTAAATTTCAATGATTCCAATTACAAAAACCAAACAGGCTAATTAATTTGAAAATGAGCTACAGTAGAAAGGGGCTATGGTTCTTCTCAAACAAAGGCAATTGTGCAACAGAGATATGATTCCAAGTTTCTCCCCATAAGATTAAATCCATACCATAGTAACCACATATGTTGTAATTATCTGATATTATTCCAATATAATTAGGTTTGGAATGCAAAAATCCAAGCTAAAACCAATTGGCAATAGTTGGAGTAGTCCACATTGTATTTAAGACTAAAGGTTTCCCTTAAAATTAGGATGTGGAATTTTCTCACTAAACAAGGAACAATGAAAAATGAGGCATTACACATGAACCCAAAAACAAACCTGAATCATGGATGTAGTGACTTTCTCAATGGAATATGCAGTGCCATACCATGGTTCCACCATATCAGTAAGCCCTCCAAATTTCTTTGACTCCCAGAAGATTCTGTCAACCATGGAGCTTATCAAAAAGAAATAACCACACTGAACCAAAACCACCTCTGAACTGGAAAAATGCAGATAGCTAGTTGCGGCATTATGAGAAATATGACAAAATAAGAGGCAAGTATTTTTTATGCATTTCTATGGTTTTGAATTTTTTTTTTGTTTAATTTATTTTTATTAGAAAATCCTAAATAAAAAATAGAAATTGAAGTTTTTGAGAACTTATTTGTGTCTAATGTATGAATTGCAATACCCAAAAGTGATCATCAGAAAAGAATTGCATTAATTTTTGAACACTCACTTCTGCCTTAAAAAAAATACTACATCTGTTGATTAATATTTTAACACTCTTTAAAATTTATGACACTAAATTATTCAACATCCAAACTACCAGTTATGCCTTCTATGTAGCAAAATTGTTTATATGAATATTTGAAAATCTAAAATAACGCATCATATATCACATAAATAAAACCCTCTTCTCTTGATTCATTGCTCACCACTATTATCTACCTAAACATTCACCATAACGTATGTATACAGCCTTTTTTGTTTAACCAATTTCAAATAAGCAAGCTAGATCACCAGTTGAGATGATCAGTTGTTGAATTATATGGATATAAAAAGCAGGTTACCAAAATAGAAGACAATACAAGTAAATGCAACAACATTTGTTCTACTCTAAACTTTTCTTGAGTGCTTACCGGACTTTATCTGGAGAAAGCTCATTAAGTACCATCTGTATGATGCCTTGATTAAAATTTGAAGGCATTGATGATCCCACAAGCCAGTCTTTAGGAGGATACATCTGAAAACAATTTCAAAAGCATCATTTAAACATGTAGAAATTACATTAGTCAAGTTCAATACAGAATTGTAGAAGAGAATTATTAGGATAATTATAATTCAGTTCTTGTTTGGTCCAAGTCGTAACCAAGTCCCTGGTCCAAGAAAAGTAAAGACAGCAATAGTTGAACAGTTATAACATGATCAACTTAATTTTTTGCCAATAAACTGAAAGATATACAATCAGGAGCATGGTGGGCTCATGTAGTCCATTCATAGTTATGGTCATACAAACTCAATCTAGGATGATCAACCCCTCTAAGGCAACACAAGATGAAATAAGGAAAAACTCAAGTACTCAACACCTAACAATTACAAGATTTGATGGGAAAAAATAAACAATTAAGCAAGTGAAAGAAAAAAAAAATATATATATATATATATATATATAAACAACGACTTTGAAACTTTTTCAGCCAAAAAACAGGACTTTCAAACTTTAAAAGCACAATGGATTAAAGTAAATTTTCAAACACAGATTTTTATGTGTTTCTCCCTTGGTTGGAAATTATGGTACATTAGGGGTTAGATGTTATGCTTTTTATGTGATTGAATATCAACCAGACTAGTAAAATAATTGGTGATTGGGCCAATTTTGTTTAAAAAGGGATTACTTAACACTTCCATCTATTCTTGTTCCAGTTTTAACAAAAACACACAAGCCAAAAAAAACTCATGCTTTCAAGAATAATATTCTTCTTATGTTATTCCCAATAAATACTCTACAGAAGAAAGGAACCAGCATCTTGTGTTTGATGTATGAGATCTCAGATATCTTGGACATATTTACAATCGCTTGGATAAGATAAACTTTGCTTGTCATGTATTTACACCAGTACAGCATAACTATGAAAACATGTAGTCGTTTTTTAGCAAAAATCCTTGTGAAAGCCATACCAGAATAGGTGATTATACAATATAAATATAGACTAACCTAGAAGAGTTTTTCAAGTAAAAACTATGCAAGATAGCCATTTTTAAAAAGTAAACAAATTAAAGAGGTTCACCAGAAAAGGAAAAATTAAAGAGGAAAGGGAAGAAATGAAGTCAATTACCCGCATCTTTGATGCAATGTTCACAACATAATAAATAGGATGGACTTTGTCCTTATAGTGAAAGCCTGTCTCACAGACAGCTGAAAGCTTCATGACAATTAAAAATGTCAGAATCCAATAAAACGTGAAAGACAGCTCTCTTCCCACATCTCCAGCATGAATATCAAAAACAATTAACATTGGAAAAAAGTATGTCAGCTACTACTCAAACTGCAACATACCTCATCGAATATCCATTTGCAAACACCAGATTGCTGTAAAAGTTGAATGTATTTAAATAGCAGTCCTACTATATCCTGCATGTGATCTGAAATCCCAAAAAAAGAGGTGATTTTAGTGAAGAAAAATATAAAAAACAATATCAGAGATTCAACAAAAATAAAACAATGCCAAGCGACACCTACCAAAAAACAATGGTTCAAAGAATTATAAAATCAATCAAATAAATGGCAAGTGAAAGGAAATGAATACAAATAAAGAACTTACCATGACCAGCATCTGTAAGATCAATTACTACCACAAAAAAAGAAAACTCCAAAGTCCACTCTCCTTCACCAGCAAACAATCCTGTAGCCCATCCTGCAAAGTTTCATAGAAGTAAGAAGTGGCCTTGAATAACAAAGACATGCCTATACACACATATTTTTTAGTAATTATCGTTAAATTCATTTGGATTCTATTAAAATAAATTTCTATTTAGAGAAGTTGGAGTATTATATACCCAAACCCTCAAGAAATGAAGCACCTTCTTGGCAGAAAAATCTGTCACATATTCAATTCTTATGCCAACAAAAACAAAAAAGATACTCTTGCAAAATTTTCTTATTGAGATTGTCATAACATTTTTGTGAAGGCAAAACATGTCAACAAACAAAATCAACTTCTGTGAAGGCAATATGTTTTAAGATATTTCAGAATTCGACCTTAATGCATGCAAAATATTTAAACAACCTACCCAGTTTTTTCAAGTTGTAAAACAAAGACCCTTCTCCTTTGTGGCCAATAAGATGACCAAGGTACCTGCATGGCCCTTCCTTGTAATAATGAATTGCTGGAGTTATTGGCCATACAATTCTCAATTTGTTACCTTCTTTTATTGGAACTGCTCTAACAAGAATCTGAAACAACCATGGACAAAAAAGATGGACAAATAAATAGAAGTGCTAAAAATATACTACCAAGAGATTTACTTCCTACCTGCCATGGATGATCAAATGTGAAATGCTTTAATGCATGCAGTAATAACATGATTTCTACAAACCTGTAAATGTTCTGATGAGCAAGGTTGACCAGGAAAACTCAGGAAGCTTCGACTAGAGTTCCTAATTTCCTGAAACTTATCCTCTACCAGGCTCTGTATTTTATCAAGACTTTCTAAAAGTCCACAACAAAAAACAAATTCATATTTTATCAAGGCTCTGTATTACTGAATATTATGAACTTTCTTTGTGAGTTTGTGTCAAATCAAATCCATAGCCCTAACCTTTTGAGTACACAGCTAAATGCATAAGGTTGGCAGAGTAATTTTTATCATAGAATTTAAGCAGCTCTTGTCTTGTATCCACTCCTTTTGCCTTTGGTCTAATCTCCAAAGTATCCCAATTCCCTACAAGAGAACAAACAGTCAATACAGTACTTTGCTAGAAACTGTATATCCTCGAAATATTTGTTTTCAGTTTTTGTTAGATAAGTTTTCAGACAAGTTCTAGTGCAGTTTTAATAAAAATAAATAAGTCAATGAAAGATTAAAGACAATCATAAATATATACAAGGAACTGAACACCAAACACAAGAAAACATTACAAAAGGGCGAAAAGGAGATATTACAAGTGATAGGAAGACAGAAGAAGTGCAAATTAAATTACTCTATATATCAATGCTCTGCACTTGAACAAAGGGGTCAGATATACGAGAAAGAATCAAAAGAAGTAGGAAAGAGAGAAAGACCAGCTACCCTAAATATCCATAGAAGCCCAATAATAATAGTAAAAATATAATAATAGTAATAGTAGTAGTAGTAGTAGTAGTAGTAGTAGTAAATAATAATAATAATAATTGACTGTTGTGCAAAATAAACGGAGTACCCAAAAGCTTTACAAGCAAAGGAAAGTCTTTGCAGCAGATGAATACAGAATTGTTAATGACTGCTGATTCAGACGTACCTCTTATCCAATAAGGGGAAATGTAAATTGAATTAGAGAAAATTCTAACCTGTACTAAACTTATGATAAGGATGGCCTTCCATGCTGATGTGTCTTTGAAGCTGTGTAGAAGGAAAGTTTACACAGAGAAAAAGCAGTTAGGTCGAGTTCAAGAAATTTCACTGTTAAGAAACAGCACAAAATAAAAACTACGACACAGATGAAACACAAAGGCAATGATTATGATAGCATTGTACAATGAATCTAATTCTTTAGCAAATATATTCCTGCTAAAGCTGCTCAACAAAAAAAAAAAAAAAAGCATTCTTGCTAAACTGTGGGAAAGAGAGGAATCAAAGCTGATAGCATTAATATCTTGTCAAATTAATAACCATAAGAAAATCCACTTGGAACTAATCAGAGAGCCCTGATTGTGTTATAAGGTTTCAGTACAGATGATGGGAGAAGGGGGAAGGTGGGTGGAACTTTGAGGGTTTGGAGCCAGTATTCTTGTGCTTCTTTCAAAAGGGATGATGCTACTGAAGCATAAAGCATGTCTAAAGATGAAGCAAATTCCATCTCTCAATTAATGAAAAGCAAAAACCCAGCATTCATATCAATTTTCAACGAACTAAAATACAAGAAAGTCTCTAAGAGCAACTCTTCATTTTCACTTATTACAAATAAACATATCTAGATTATTGGCTAGGAATGTAACTGTCATGTCCATAGATGGTATCCTTCCTCCAAAATGAAAAAGGAATCCATGCATTGAAAAACAGCCCTCATAGGTAGTCTTCCCAAGTATCAACAGCCAACTAAAGAACATCACCCTCAGAATTCAAAAACTCACAATTTGCCACTACTTTGAGTAACCAATCCCACAATTATGTACAGCTAGTCGTTACACTTTGATGGTCAGTCAAACAAAAAATTATACTCTTGAGTATGAAAACATGAGCAACACAGAGTGTACATGCAGTACTCTCAAGTTTATGAAAATGAATTAGAGAAAACTATTCCAAAAATTTCAAAGCACTCACAAAATCCAAAATTTTTTAGTAACATGTGCAAAGTGCATGCATGTAAACAGAAGTCATCTTTCAAAGTCCAGTCTAGATATTAATCTGTAAGATACTTGCTTTGGCAAAGAAATATTCAATTTCTTACATGCCATCATTATGCTCTGTCCTGAAAGATATATAAATCAATAAACTAAAATGAGAGAGAGTCTTCCAATCTAAACATAAGATCTGATTCTACTAAAAGAACCAACAACAAAAAATTTAGCATTTGAAGTTAGAGCATTCAAAAGCTTGAAATCTTTGGTTAAAAAAAAAAAAGTTTGAAATCACTCAATTGACAAAAAGAGAGTCCAGAACAGTGTAGCTACTACCTGGCTCATTCTCCAAACATCAGAAAGTAAGTTCTTTTTGTTCTCTGGAGAGGGAGAGGTAGAGAGAGAGAGAGAGGATAAGCACGAATTAATTTTGGTTCAAAATTGTGAGAGATAATACACTAAACAAAATCCAGAAAATAGCAAACCAGAATCAACTGCTTTGATTTCCCTCATGGTTGCATCGGCTGAGATCAATGGTTTAATGAAGAACTGTGCAAATCTGAAGAATAAATCAGGAAAACTAATCCAACCTCACAGAGAATTAATCAAAATCAGAAAATTGATCAACAGCGCCTACCTGTCCAAAGCCTCTTCAAAACCATCAGTATTAACATCAAAATGAAAGTTAGTACTCTCAGAAGCTGTAAAGGCATTTCTTCTACCTCCATGCTGCACATAAACCACTCAGGAGGTCAATAAAAAGATAGAATTGAATTGCTTTAACATAGTCCACAATCGTCTTTTCCACCATGAGTTTGCAATTATTAATCAAGCTTAGAAAGAATTCAAAACCCCATTAGATGCAGCTCTTTTCATCAACTAAAAACAGATCATATCCTTCCATTTCCTAAAACTAAATAATAGCATATTGTGCCAACGAAAAAAATATCATAGCATATTGGAAAGCAACATTCATTCTTATTAAGTCAACCATCAAATAGAACAAGGGAGACTGTATTACTATTATATTTAAGACATATATTACCTCTGCAATGTACTTTGAGTAACTATCCTCCAAAGGATACTTCTCACTAGCATAGAACAACATGTGCTCTGCGAAAATACATCAAAACAAAAGGCAACCACTAAAACCAACCACCTAACACTGAATCCGGAAATTGAAACATTAAGCATGAAAACCATGATAGGAAGAAGAAGTACCGAGGAAATGAGCGAGGCCTTCGAGACCATCAGGATCAGAGAAGAAACCAACACCGACGTTCATAGAAGCAGCACACTGAGAGATAAAGAAATAATGAGAAACGGTTGATTTCTGACGTGAATGAAAGAAAGGGGAGAACGGAGAAGGAATTGCAGAGTACCTTGTCGGTTTCCGGATCGCTGATGAGGAGGACTTGGA
>BPVZ01000096.1:303456-316145 GCA_020521535.1 Rubroshorea leprosula
TTACGAAATTTTAAATTTTTTAATATATAAATTAATTAAAATGACGTGGATAATAAGTTATTTTCCATGTAATTAAATATTGCAAACAATAATTGATTTCGTGGCAACTTAACGTGCCATCTGGCACTTCCGTCGACGGAAGGACGAAATTGGTTCCAAAAATTGAAGTTTAGGGATTTTTTTAGTACTTTTTTTAGTTTGAGGGTATTTTTAGTCCAAAAATGAAAGTTCAGGGACTGAATCGGGAATATAACCAGATACATTTATCAAAGAATGGAGTAGTTTTCCTAAAGAAAGTGATTTCTGGAAGATAACAAGAATGAATAAGGAGAGAGAAGGAAAGATAGGTCTACCCATATTTGAGGCTTAAACCTCTTCTCAGAGGCTTCTTTTGTGTCCTTTTTGGAGCAGAGAATGGCGAGTTCGTTTGCAGCGGATTCGGAGGTGTTTGTAGAAAGAAAGCTATTTACTAAACAAATCAAAAAGATAGAAAAATGCACACTTTGATAATAGCATTTACACAAGAATCACGACTAGTTTCCCACTATTTTACAAAACAAACACAATTATTAGTTTCCGCTTACATCACTTAGCATTCTTTTCTGCTTTCATTTTATTTAAGTTCTTTAAAGCAGAAGCAAATTTCTTTCATATATGTATGACTTTAGTTTCATTTTCAGTCCTAGAAAGAAATTAGAAAAAACTAAATGTAAAGTTACAATTTCATTGGCACGGTTTGTGTACCATGCAGATAACTAACGAACATTGAGCTTTGTCGGTGACCTAAGCTGGTTTGAGTTTGTGTCTCCATTTTAAGAGCTGAAGCTCCAACACTGATTCCGCTCCTCTCCTTCAAAACTACAATTTAACAAGACCAGCACCTCCTCTGAATGAACCATAAAGAGGTAATGATTTTCTGAAACTAAGTATGTCATCAATTTCGGCTGGTTGAACCACTTCACTTTTCGTGGCTCTATACTCTACTAAATGTTCCTTCCCAACCACACGTACACTCAGGGTCCTCTTCTGCGGTGCACCGACTTTTATATGCTCATTGAAAAAGTCTATCAGTTCTGGTTGTGTAAGCTGCCTTAGTGCTGCAACCTGTTAGAACACACGATTAACATTCACCTTATTACTGATTTATATTCCTTGCAGATGGTGTTCATGGAGAGAAATGAAGACCACAAACGTGATTTTCATGTCTCCCTATTACATTTATAAGTCCTGCAATGAATCCAATGGATGTTTATTTACTCTCTTACAGGTGAAATACAATCAGAAAGGTTACATACCTCAGCTTCTATCCGATCAAATTTTAGAGTTCCATCAGAGATCTCTGTCCAGTAAAACCTAGATTCTTCCCTTAGATTCTTGTGCTTATCAAGCTTCATATCAATCAATGCATTTACATTGCTCTGCGTGACCACAAGTTCAGCACTGAGTTTACCATAATGGTCACCCACAAAAACATATTCACATACATGGACAAGCAAAAATGCATGCAGGTGGACACACCTAGTCTGAATGGTATCCAGCAGCACACTAATGTGGACCTTATGATAGAGGTTCAAGTAAACCTAAATGAATTGAAGAATAGCTACTCAAATCTACTTCAATCTTACCTTGAATTCATCCTGGGTCATCTTGTAAAGTTGGGTCTCAAACATTTGGAGGAATGCCTGAACTCTCAAATCAATATGCTCTGGGCCCTGTGCAGGTTGACCAAGTTTTAGGGATGAATCATCAAGATGACAAATAGTATATAGAAAGGAAAAAACAACAACATTTACCTTCACAGTGGACTGGATAATAAACTGCAATCCATGGATTCCAAAATCATTCCTAATGAGCAGAAAAGTAAACTTAAATAAGATATAAGATACTGATGTCTAAATTCGTGGATGGGAAACTTATCATACCTCTGCCAGAGAACAGTAATGTACCCAAGTTGCTCAACAGATCTAAGCTGATGGAAAGTTGGTTGCTTAGCAATAAGAGCAAAAAGCTGAAGTTTCACATTCAACATAAAATCATCTCGATGAACCTGGACATTTACAGAAGACCTTACATTAGAAATCTATTATTTTTATAAGACATCAAAACCCTACTAAGAATAAGATCAGCGACAAATCTTACCTGGCAAAAATAGAAATCACACTACTTAGATATCAAATAAGACCACAAGATAACTTACGCAATATGATATAGTAACTGAGGATTTTTTGATTTAATAACTAAGCCATTTGCAAACCATTTTAATAACTTATTTAATAACTTAAAGAGTATTTTAGAATTAGATGACTAAATGCCCTCACAAAATTGAGTATCTTTTTGTGGATTCCAAAACAAATGTAATTTACCTGAATATAGTGGAGAAGGGCAGAATTCTCATCACTTGGATTTAGTCCTTCCTTGGAGTAGAAGTAATTCATGCCTCTTTCAAGTTTTACAACTCTGTTTGTGAGATGCTGGGATGGAAATTGTTAGAGTTGTGGTGTTCAAGCTGCAAAAGTAGCAGCAAATGAAAATGAAAGGCTGCACAAAATGGCAGCAAAATGAAGGGAGAGCTGCACCAATAGCACGGTAGCAGCAAAGTGCAGCAAGCTAAAGCTGCAAATGTTGTGGAAATGAGGCTGAAATGAACAGCAGATGAAATGCAAATGCAAATGCAAATGAAAGGCTGCAAATAGCAGCACAGTACAACAACATGGAGCTGCACGAAATGGCAGTAAATCTTTGAATGTAATCTTTTTTTTTTAAATGCTTTTGTATGGGTTAAAATATTAGGTGAGAAAATTATTTTTTATTATGTTGTTTTTGCTATAAATATAGCAAAATATCAATGATATTTCTGAGTTGGAGTGATATACTCCTCTCCATTTTATGTGCTCTGCTCTTCATCTTCTTCCTCTCGGTTCTCTCCATTTTTTTTTCTTTCTTTGCTTTAAAAAACCCAACAGAAATAATGGTTGACATATAGGGTTTGAGCCCTTAAAGAAAATATCTTCAACATGCTGTATCATTGACTCTGCCTCAGCACGTTCAATGTTACCTAAAAGATAATAAAATAATATTTAGAATATAGCAAACATAACCTAAGCCAGCAACTTTATTGGGGTGAAAGGGGAAGAAGAATAAGAAAGACCTGCTATGTAACATTCAAGGAAGGCCCTTGAGAGCATCATGGGAGCAAATTTGGCAAGGTCTTCGGCTTTAACATTTGGCAGGCCTTCAAGTTTTTCCATCCAAGGCCATGAGCAGTCCTCCAATAATAATGAGCAATAGTACATAGCCTGCTCATAAGGTTGCTGAAACTTCAGATTTTGATAGTCTTGTGTTACCCGTTCCTGAAAAAAGGACAGGAGTGGGAAGAAATTTAGAGGACACTAGAGAATGCAACTCAGAGACTAAGAAAAAGAAACTCAAATAAAAGACCCCCCCGCCACAGTCTAGAGCAATCATGTTATACATTAGCATGTTTAAAAGGCTGTATTATGAGGAGGTAGTTATGTATAATGATGGGAGTGATGAAATGCCACCTCTTTAGGTGGGCAAACTAAATGGTTATGCATAAATCTGTGAGGCCGAATAGGCAATAACATGATGAAGCTTACAAAGTGTCAGGAGACAATTGAACACGTAAAATACATTCCAGAAGCTAGGTCTCAGCTGATATTATTTTGTTGTATGTTAAAGAGTAAAATCAGGGGCAAAAACAAAATAGAGTGACATCTACAATACCTGGAGTTGCTAGATTTCATTACCTTGATTACAGAAAACCTGTCAGGTTTTACTTCAAATTTTGCAATTTTATCAACAACAGTCTCCAGTAGGATCCGTAGTTTGTGATTATATCCATCCAATGTCACCTGAAGAAGAACTGGTTACTTACAAAAACAAAACATCAAACAGAGAAAATACTACCAAATGATAACCTTTCATGGAATTTTTTCACGGTCTGAAGTGCACAAAGCGTAGATATCAGTGTAGAAGAAGGTCAAGCCAATAAAAAAAATAGCAGAAATCTATTCCATCTGTAGCTCTGATATATATATAAAATGTTACAGCTGACCAGAATTTGTTCTATCATCAACCAGTGCATATGTTAACTTAGGAGGAAGCTGGCATGATAGTGTTCAGTATCCCATTGAGCAAAGCAACAATCACATATATTCAAAAGCAGTCTGGTCTAAAATGGATCTCCCATACCAACTAATTGTATGGATGCTTGATATAAGATAAGATGGTAAAAAATGTTCAAAAATCAAGAAAAATAGAGATAAACTGAAATGGATTTCTTCTATTTTAAAAAAGAAAGAGAAGAGAAGAGAAGAAAAGACCTGTCCAATTTGTTATATGGATGCCAAGTTGCAGCCAAAAACTATTAAGACAATATCCATATTAAAAAAAGGGGGAAAAATCCATATAAAAAAGGGAAAAAAATACCTCAAAACCCCTATCAGTGTTGCTTATGTAGTAATGAAGGCCAGCAACCTGGGCATGGTAAGCTGGGAAGATGTTGAACAAGTTGGTCAAAATATAGTGCTATTGAAAAATGGAATAATATATTAAAAAAAAAATCTACAGACCCAGTAGAAATAATGTGGAAGACAGTAGCCCATGCAAGGAAAGGGAAAATTGAAACACCATTGCATATTTATTTATTTATTTAAAGGCTATAAACTTATAATTTTACCATAAAAGATAGTAAATCTTTATTCAATTATTTGAACACAAACAACAATAAGTATGCAATCTAACTTACCATATTCATTCTAGTAATCCATCACCAACTGAGCAAAAATTGAAGTAAGAATTTGAGCTTCAGGGGAATTGCTAGCATAGGGGCAGTTGAAGTCTATCGTAACACATGCCTTAGGAGAGGAGAACATTATATCAGGCTTGTACCATACCCTTGAATAGGATGAATTCCTAAGTAAAACTGGATACTTGATCTGTTCCAAACTCAAATTAATCAGAAAAACTACGTACAAATGATTGTTTAAGACCAAAATGAGGGATTTATCAAACCTTTTCTTGCGGATCTTTAAGTGAAAAATCTGTTGGGATGAAGATATTAGGTGCTGGTAGATGCACATTCTCGTTAGGAGCCATAGACATCCACTCCTGCAGCCAAAGATTTCACCAGGCACTTAAGTTTCAAAGGCTTCAATTACAAAAACCAAATAGGCTTAATTAATTTGAAATTTAGCTACAGTGCAAAGGGGCAATGGTTCATCTGAGACACAGGCAACAGTGCAACAGAGATATAATCATTTTATCCAAGTTTCTTCCTGTAAGTGGAAATCCATACAATAAAACCCATATATGTTGTAGCTATCTGATATTTTCCAATATGATAAAGTTTGAAAGGCCAACATCCAATCTAAAACAATTAGCAATAGGTGGAGTAGTCCACGTGGTATTTAAGACCAAAGGTTTCCCCTTAAATTCAGGATGTGGAATGCTATCACTTAACATGAACAATGAAAAATCAGGCATTACACATAAAACCCAAAAACAAACCTGAATCATGGATGTAGTGACTTTCTCAATGGAATATGCAGTACCATACCATGGTTCCACCATGTCAGTAAGTCCTTCAAATTTCTTTGACTCCCAGAAGATTCTGTAAACCATGGAGCTTGTCAGAAAAAAATAACCACACAGAACCAAAACCACCTTTGAACTGGAAAAATGCAGATAGCTGGTTACAGCATTATGAGAAATATGCCAAAAATAAGAGGCATGGTTTTTTGACACATTTCTATGGTTTTGGATTTTTATTTTTAACTTTGTTTTTATTAGAAAATCCTAAATAAAAAATAGAAATTGAAGTTTTTGAGAACTTATTTGTGTGTAATGTATGAATTGCAATACCCAAAAGTGAACATCAGAAAAGAATTGCATTAATTTTTGAACACTCACTTCAGCCTTATTCTAACACTCATTAAACTATATGATACTAAATTACTCATTAAACTATATGATACTAAGTTTTTGAGAACTTATTTGGTTATGCCTTCTATATATCAACATCGTTTCTATAAAAATTTTGAAGATCTAAAATAATACATCATATATCACATAAATAACAGCCTTCTTTTCTTGATTCATTGTTTACCACTATTATCTACCTAAACATTCACCATAACGTATGTGTACAGCCTTTCTTGTTTAACCAATTTCAAACAAGCAAGCTAGATCACCAGTCAAGATGATCAGTTGTTGAATTATATGGATGTAAAAAGCAAGTGACCAAAATGAAAAGCAATACAGGTAAACGCAACAACATTGGTTCTACTCTAAAGTTTTCTCTAGTGCTCACCGGACTTTATCCAGAGAAAGCTCATTAAGTACCATCTGTATGATGTCTTGATTGAAGTTTGCAGGCATTGATGATCTCACAAGCCAGTCTTTAGGAGGATACATCTGAAAACAATTTCAAAAGCATCATTTAAGCATGTAGAAATTAGATTAGTCAAGTTGAATACAGAATTGTAGAGAAGAATTATTAGGATGGTCATTCTTCAGTTGTAGTTTGGTCCAAGAATGTAAAGACAACAGTAGTTGAACAGTTATAACATGGTCCACTTAATTTTTGTTAATAAAGTGAAAAGATATACAATTAGGAGACTAGTGGACTCATGTAGTCCAGTCATGGTAATATTCACAAACTCAATCTAGGATGAATGGAATAAGTTACATGTAAGTAAATTTGGCATTGAGGGTTCTGATTTTAGAAGCTTAAAATGAAAAAGGCGAAGTGGGATCCCAAAAAATTAAAAAGCAAGAATAGAACCACAGTCAACACCTCTAAGGCAACAAAATATGAACAAGGAAAAACTCAAGTACTCAACACCTAACAATTACAAGAGTTGATGGGAAAAAATAAACAATTACACGAATGAAAGAAAAAATATATATAAGCAAGGACTTTGAAACTTTAAAGCACAATAGATTAAAATCCACATTATTTTCAAACATGGATTTTTATGTGTTTCTCCCTTGGTTGGAAATTATAGTACGGTAGAGGTTAGATGTTATGCATTTTAAGTGATTGAAGATCAAGCAGACCGGTAAAATAATTGGTGATCTGGAGAATTTTGTTTAAAAAGGGATTACATAACACTATCATCTATTCTTGTTCAAGTTTCAACAGAAATGCACTAGCCAAAAAGAACTCAATACTTTCAAGAAATAACATTCTTCTGATGTTATTCCCAATAAAAATACTCTACGGAACAAAGGAACCAGCATCTTGTGTTTGATGAGATTTCAATCTTGGATGTATTTACAATAACTTGGACAAGATAAACTTTGCTTTTCATGTACTTCAACTAGCACAGCATAACCATGACAACATGCGGTCAATTTTTATTTTTTTATTTGGAAAAATCCTTGTGAAAGCAATACCAGAATGAAGCGATTCTATAATATAAATATAGACTAACCTAGCAGAGTTTTTCAAGTCAAAACTACACAAGATAGCCATTGGTAAAATGTAAATAAATTAAAGAGGGTTAAATAGAAAAAGATAAATTAAAGAGGAAAGAGAAGGAATGAAGTCAATTACCCGCATCTCTGATGCAATGTTTACAACATAATAAATAGGTTGGACTTTGTCCTGATAGTGAAAGCCTGTCTCACAGACAGCTAAAAGCTTCATGACAAATAAAATGTCAGAATCCAATAAAATGTGAAAGACTGGTCTCTTCCCACATCTCCAGCATGAATATCAAAAATAATTAACATAGATCAGCTACTGCTCAAACAGAATCATACCTCATCGAATATCCATTTGCAAACACCAGATTGCCGTAAAAGTTGAATGTATTTAAATAGCAATCCTACTATATCCTGCATGTGATCTGAGAAAAAAAAAAAGTGATTTATTGAAGAAAAATATAAAAAACAGTATCACAGATTCAACAAAAATAAAACAATGCCAAGCAACAACTACCAAAAAACAATAGTTCAAAGAATTATAAATCAATCAAATACATGGAAGATGAGAGTAAATGAGTACAAATAAACAATTTACCATGACCAGCATCTGTAAGATCAATAACTACTTCGAAAAAAGAAAATTCCAAAGTCCACGCTCCTTCACTAGCATACAATCCTGTAGCCCAGCCTGCAAGAAGTAAGAAGCGAACTTGAATAACAAAGACATGCCTATATACATATATTTTTGAGTAATTACCATTAAATTTATTTGGATTCTATTCAACTAAATTTTATACAGAAAAGTTAAAATGTTATACACCAAAACCCTCAAGAAATGAATCACCTTCTTGGCAGAAAAATCTGCTATAAATTCAATGCTTATGACAACAAAAACAAAAAAGATACTCTAGAAAAATTTTATTATTGTGATTCTCATAGCATTTTTCTTACATATTATTTACTAAGAAAAAGCAAAACACGTCAACAAACAAAATCAACTTCTGTGAAGACAATATGTTTTAAGATATTTCAGAATTCGACCCTAATGCATGCAAAATATTTGAACAACCTACCCAGTTTTTTCAAGATGTAAAACAAAGACCCTTCTCCTTCATGGCCAATAAGATGACCAAGATACCTGCACGGCCCTTCCTTGTAATAATGAATTGCTGGAGTTATTGGCCACACAATCCTCAATTTGTTGCCTTCTTTTATTGGAACTGCTCTAACAAGAATCTGAAACAACCAATGACATAAAAGATGGACAAATAAGTAGCAGTGCTAAAATCCTACCACCAAAACGTTTACTTCTTACTTGCCATAAATTATCAAATGTATGCATTTACTCAGTACTCTCCCTGTTTTAAAATATAATTCGTTTGACTTTTTTACAACTAACTTTAGGTAATACCTTTTTATAGTATATGAATGATAATTGAGATTTTCATTTTTTCTATACGTAATTCTTGTTGACTAGTTTCATATGATCTAAAAATATTTTTAATTTTCATTTACACATTATAAAAAAATATTTTCTAAAAATACATGCAAAAAAGTCAAAGGCCTTATATTTTGAAACAGGTGTAATAACATGATTTCTACAAACCTGCAAATGTTCTGATGAGCAAGGCTGACCAGGAAAACTCGGGAAGCTTCTACCAGAGTTCCTAATTTCCTGGAACATATCCTCCACCAGGCTCTGTATTTCATCAGGACTTTCTAAGAGTCCACAACAAAAAGATAGAAGTTGCATTACTGAATGTTACGAACTTTCTTTGTGTGAAATCAAATCCTCATGTTACCAAGCCCAAACCATGTGGAAACTTAGTCACAAACCTTTTGAGTACACAACTAGATGCATAAGGTTGGCAGAGTAATATTCTTCATAGAATTTAAGCAGCTCTTGCCTTGTATCCACTCCTTTTGCCTTTGGTCTAACATCCAAAGAATCCCAATTCCCTACAGGTGATTGAGCAGTCAACACACTGCTAGAAACTGTATATGCTCAAGCATGTTCATATTTGATTTTCAATTTTTGTTAGATAAATTTTCTGACAAGTTCTAATGCAGTTTTAAAAAAAGGAAGAAATAAATAGTAGATTAAAGACAAACATAAATATACAAAAGGAACTGAGCACAAGACACAAAAAAGCATTACAAAAGGGCCAAAAAAAGGAGATATTACCAACGATAGGAAGAGAGAAGCAAAGCAAATTAAATTACTCTATACATCAATGCTCTGCACCAGAACAAAGGAGCCACATATACAAGAAAGAATTAAAAGAAAATAGGAAAGACAGAAAGACCAGCTACCCTAAACATCCATATAATCCTAAAATAATAGTAGTAAAGGACTAGTAATAGTTATAATTGACCGTTGTGTAAAATAAAAGGAGTATCCAAAAGCTTTACATGCAAAGGAAAGTCTTAGGAGCAGATGAATGCAGAATTCTTAATGACTGCTCCGCAAGATTTAGATGCATCTCTTATAAATGAAGGGAAATGTAAATTGAATTAGAAAAAATTCTAACCTGTACTAAACTTATGATAAGGATGGCCTTCCATACTAATGTGTCTTTGAAGCTGTGAAGAAGGAAAAGTTTACATAGAGAAAAAGCAGTTAGGTCGAGTTTAAGAAATTTCACTGTTAAGAAACAGCACAATATAAAAAACACATGAACACAAATAAAGGCAATGATAGTATTGCACAATGAATTTAATTAAAAAAAAAAAAAATTATTGCTAAAGTGTGGGAAAGAAAGGAACCAAAGCTGATAGCATTAATATCTTGTCAAATTAATAAGCATAAGCAAATCCACTTTGAGCTAATCAGAAAGCCCTGGTTGTGTTTCAAGGTTTCAGCAGAGAGGAAGGAGGAAGGTGGGTGGAACTTGAGGATAAGGAGCCCATATATTTTCTTGTGCTTTTTTCAAAGGGGTTGATGCTACTGAAGCATTAAGCAGGACATTTTGAAGGTAAAACAGTAAAAGAAAGCCTAGTAGTCACTGGACCTTTTGTTTATTTAGTAATTTTACAAGCTACAAGGAAAGAATACAGATACTTATAAAGACACTAATTAAAAGACTCGTGTAAGCAAATTCCATAATCAATGTCCAAAGATGAAGCAAACCATCTCTCAATTAATGAAAAGCAAAAACCCAGCACTCATATCAATTTTAAACCAACTAAAATTTTTTTAGTACCATGTACAAAGTGCATGCGTGTAAATAGAAACCATCTTTCAAAGTCCAGTCTAGATATTGATACGTAAGATACTTGCCATGCTGGCAAAGAAATATTCAATTCCTTACGTGCCATCATAATGCT
Organism: Rubroshorea leprosula; assembly: GCA_020521535.1. Classification (NCBI taxonomy): domain Eukaryota; kingdom Viridiplantae; phylum Streptophyta; class Magnoliopsida; order Malvales; family Dipterocarpaceae; genus Rubroshorea; species Rubroshorea leprosula. The sequence goes on from BPVZ01000096.1 coordinate 314,236, forward strand.
TTGTGCTGAAAGACATATAAATCAATAAACTAAAACAAGGGAGTGCCTTCTAATCTAAATATAAGATCTAATTCTACTAAAAGAACCAACAACAAAAAATTTAGCAGTTGAAGTTAGCACACTCAAAAGCTTGAAATCTTTGTTTAAAAAAAGGTTTGAAATCACTTGATTAAAAAAAAGAGAGTCCAGAACATTGTAGCTACTACCTGAAGCATTCTCCTACCGTCAGAAAGTAAGTTCTTCTTGTTCTCTGGAGAGAGAGAGCGAGAGAGAGAGAGAGAGGATAAGCATGAATAAATTGTGATTCAACAATGTGAGAAACAATATACTAAACTAAGTCCAGAAAATAGCAAACCAGAATCAACTGCTTTGATTTCCCTCGTGGTTGCATCAGCTGACATCAATGGTTTAATGAAGAACCGTGCAAATCTGAAGAATAAAGTAGGAAAACTAATCCAACCTCAGAGAGGATTAATCAGAAACAGAAAATTGATCAAACAGCACCTACCTGTCCAAGGCCTCTTCAAAACCATCAGTGTTAACATCGAAATGAAAGTTGGTACGCTCAGAAGATGTGAAGGCATTCGTACGGCCTCCATGCTGTGCATAAACCACTCGGGAGGTCAATAAAAAGATAGAAATGAATTGCTTTAACATAGTCCACAATCCTCTTTTCTACTATGAGTTCTGAAATAATTAATCAAGCTTAGAAAAATTAAAAACTCCATTAGATGCAGCTCTTCTCATCAACTAAAGACATATCACATCCTTCCATTTCCTAGCACTAAATCATAGCATAATATGCGTATGCAAAAAAAGAAAGAATAACGTATTGGAAAGTAACATTCCTTCTTATTAAGTCAACCATCAAATAGAACAAGGAAGACTGTACCATATTTAAGACATAGATTACCTCTGCGATGTATTTTGAGTAACTATCCTCCAAAGGATACTTCTCACTAGCATAGAACAACATGTGCTCTGTGAAAATACATCAAACAAAAAGCAACCACTAAGACCAACCACCTAATACTGAACCCGGAAATTGAAACATTAAGCATGAAAACCATGATAGAAAGAAGAAGTACCGAGGAAATGAGCGAGGCCTTCGAGACCATCAGGATCAGAGAAGAAACCAACACCGACGTTCATAGAAGCAGCACACTGAGACATCAAGAAATATTGAGAAACAGTTGATTTCTGACGTGAATGAAAGAAAGGGGAGAACGGAGAAGGAATTGCAGAGTACCTTGTCGGTTTCCGGATCGCTGATGAGGAGGACTTGGAGGGAGTTCTTGAGGACGATCCGTCGGTACTCCCTTTTGTCTGTACGAGGCTTCAGTATCTCGACGTAGTCTTTGCAGACGGAGGCCATTATTACAAGTATGGAGAGAGGAACTTCGGCGGTGTCGGGTTGTTGACTTCGGAGAAGGGAAAGAAGTGGAATTATGCTGCGTCTTCGTCTTCGCGTGTATTTTATTTACAAGGAAAAAGGAAGCAGTCTCGGCTTTTTCGCCTTCCGTGAATCTTTCATTAAATTATTGTTATTGTTTCGAACATAAACCGCAGAGTCCATGCGCACCGGACTACTTGTTATTGGCTAAAGGTTCAGATCAATATGTTTTTTTTTTTTCTACGTAAAGTTTACCGTCTGTTGGCATTTGGAAAGTTGGAGTGGAAACGGAGGAGATGGAGAGAGATGAATCCCTTCAATTTTTTTGTTTTTCATCCCTTTATTTAGGATCAATGTAGTATGGTGATCCGAGGGTAATTATTATGATTTTGTTAAAATTATTGAAAATAGATATTTAATAAATTTATTTATTTTAAATCTATCATAAATTAGATGTTTAATGAAATTTTTTATTTAATAATTTTGAATTAGTGAATATAAGTTAATATTTAATCTG
>BPVZ01000096.1:350764-365328 GCA_020521535.1 Rubroshorea leprosula
AAAAAAAAGGCCCTGTGTTTGACCAAAAATGCAGGTCAAAACATTACCAATCTGGGACTTTGAATATGGGCATTACCAGCGTTCTTTAAGTGATTTCCCTATATTTTCAATAAATGCAGGGGAAAATAAGTTTATATCAGTGTTCCTATTAAATGCAGGTATGGTATTCACTTGTTTTTATATGTACACACCAATATTTGTGTGACATTTGTACAAATGCTGATAATCTTTTTACCTGTGTTTAAAAATGCAAGTAAACACTTAAACAAATGCAGGGATTCAACCTTTTTCTTGTAGTATATCCTTGGACCAAGGAATTGATAATTTTATTTTGTTATGAATTTTACCTTATGAGAGTTCTTCTATTCAATTTATTTATTTGTGCTTGGATCAAAATGCTCATTTTGTAGAACCTAAATGACCAAATTGGCTACTTTACCATTGGAAAAATTGCAAAAAAATCACAAAAAAAAAAAAAAAACTGACATGGGTTGTGTCAACACTATGGGTTATAACGTCGCATGCTTGTGAAATTTAAAGCCGAAGTATCGACACTAACATTGTGGTCCGACACCCTAAGTAGTTTGCCACTGCTTTTGTCCAGCATAAAAAGTGATTGCCACGTTTAAAAAAAAAGGAAGGGGGCGGGGGGGCTGGACCCATAATTGCCTAGTCGGCAAGAAGTAATGAAATGGAACGGAAGTGACAGAAAGTTAACTGGAACCGAAAGGAAGAGACGGAATTGTGATGTAGGATGGTGTTGTGGTTATATTTAAATTAATTTATTTTAATTTAAATATAAGAGATCTAATTTCATTTAGCCTCAAAGTAGAAGAGGCGATTTATTTCAGAGAGTTTTATTTAAGCAATGAAAGTAGCGAGATGAATTTACCCTTTTTTGGGAATCTTACATAGCTACATGAAGAGTATCCTTACCCTCTTGAATAAAAATTTTCAATTGCCAATAAACGAAAAGTTTAAATTATGATTTTGGTGAAAAGGTTTGAGAGCTAAAACCTGTAAATTCTTATATAATTGAAATTTTAATAAGCAATATGGATTAGGGTGGGATGGTTAAAGAAGTGACTCAAAACCCTACATTTACATGTTAAACACATCGGTTTACCTTACATTTAAATGTTAAACACATTTGTTTATGTATGGTGAGAGCGATGGGTAAAATGTTTTATTCATCCTCCTTTTCAAGAATTAAAAAGCTATTTACTAAGAAAACAAAAAGGGTACAAAAATGCACACTTAGATAACAGCACTTACACAAGAATCGCAACTAGTTTCCCCACCATTTTACAAACCATACACAATTACTAGTTTCCTATACATCACTTGGCAATATTTTCTGCTTTCATTTTATTGAAGTTCTCAAAGCAGAGGCAAATTTCTTTCAAATATGTATGACTTTAGTTTAATTTTCAGTCCTAGAAATAAATTAGAAAAAAATTAATATAAAGTTACAATTTCATTGGCATTGGCCGTGCAGATAACTATCGAACATTGAGCTTTGTCAGTGACCAAAGCTCGTTTGAGTTTGTATCTCCATTTCAAGAGTTGAAGCTCCAATATTGATTCTGCCCTCTCCTTTGAAACTACAATTTTACATGACTAGCGCCTCCTCTGAATAAACCATAAAGTGGTAATGATTTTCTGAAGAAACTAAATATGTCATCAATTTTGGCTGATTGAACCACTTCACTTTACGTGGCTTTTTACTCTGCTCAATGTCCCTTCCCAACCACATGAATGCTCAGGGTCCTCTTTTGTGGTGCACCGACTTTTATATACTCATTGAAGAAGTCTATCAGTTCTGCTTGTGTAAGTTGCCTTAGTGCTGCAACCTGTTAGAACACGATTAGTATTCACCTTATCATGATTTATGTTCCTTGCAGATGGTGTTCATTGAGAGAAATGAAAGACCATGAAGAAGATTTTCATGCCTCTCTATTACATTTACAAGTCCTGCAACAAATCCAATGGATGTTCATTTACTCTTTTAGAGGTGAAATAGGATCAGAAAGGTTACATATACCTCAGCTTCTATCCGATCAACTTTAAGGGTTCCATGAGTAATTTCTCTCCAGTAAAACCTAGATTCTTCCAGTAGATTCTTGTGCTTCTCAAGCTTCATATCAATCAGTACATTTACCCTGCTCTGCATAACCACAAGTTCAACAATGAGTTTACCATTAAGGGTTGCCGACAAGAACATATGTACATACATGGACAAGCAAAAATACATGCAGGTAGACACACCTAGTCTGAATGGTTATTGATTTGAGAAAACATCCAGCAGTGCACTACCATGGATCTTATCATGGAGGTTCAAGTAAACATAAATTAATGAATAGAAGAATAATTATTCATACCTACTTCAATCTTACCATAAATTCATCATGGGTCATCTTGTAAAGTTCAGTCTCAAACATCTTGAGGAATGCCTGAACTCTTAAACCAATACGCCCTGGGCCCTGTGCAGGTTAACCAAGTTTTAGGGAGGAATCATCAAGACGACAAATAACACAGAAAGGGCAAAACAACAACATTTACCTTCACAGTGGACTGGATAATAAACTGCAATCCACGAATTCCAAAATCATTCCTAACGAACAGAAAAATGAACATCAATAAGATAAAAGATAATGATGTCTAAATTCATGGATGGGAAACTATTAATACCTCTCCAAGAGAACAGTAAAGTACCCAAGTTGCTCAACAGATCCAAGCTGATGGAACGCTGGTTGCCAAGCAATAAGATCAAAAAGGTTGAGTTTCACATTCAACATAAAATCATCTCGATGAACCTGGACATTTACAGATGACCTTACATCAGAACCCTACTATTTTTATAGGACATCAGAACCCTACTAAGAATTAGATTAGTGACAAAGCTTACTCAGCAAAAATAAAAATCACTCTAATTGGATATCAAATGAGATTACAAGATGACCTCAGCAATATGATATGGTAACCGAGGATATTGTGATTTAATAACTAAGTTCCCTTGCAAACCATTTTAGGAACTTAGAGTATTGTAGCCTGAGGCCCATGATAGACTACTAAATCATTTGAATTAGAAAACTTGTCAATAAACAGTAATTGCTGCATCGTCTCAGCGGTAGCCATCAGATGAAACCACAACATCTCAAAGATGTTTGGACATCATACAATGTATGATTCTACAGGTCAAACAGTAAATAGATTACAACAACTGCGGAAGAACCGTATGAGAAATACAAAACAAATAAAGGCGTTCCAGAAAAGATGACTAAATGCCCTCACAAAATTGAATATCCTTTTGTAGATTCCAGAACAAATGTAATTTACCTGAATATAGTGCAGAAGGGCAGAATTCTCATCACTTGGATTTAGCCCTTCCTTAGAGCAGAAGTAATTCATGCCTCTCACAAGTTTTACAACTCTATTTGTGAGATGCTGGGATGGAAATAATGGTTGACATATAGGGTTTGAGCCCTTAAAGAAAATATCTTCAACATGCTCTATAATTGACTCTGCCTCAGCACGTTCAATGTTACCTAAGAGATAATAAAATACTATTTAGAATATAGCAAACATAAACTAAACCAACGACTTTATTGGGTTGAAAGCGGGAAGAAGAATAAGAAAGACCTGCTATGTAACATTCAAGGAAGGCCCTTGAGAGCATCATGGGAGCAAATCTGGCGAGGTCTTCAGCTTTAATATTTGGCAGGACTTCAAGTTCCTCCATCCAGGCCCATGAGCGGTCCTCCAATAATAATGAGCAATAGTACATAGCCTGCTCACGAGGTTGCTGAAACTTCCGATTTTGATAGTCTTGTGTTACCTGTTCCTGGAAAAAAGACAGGAGTGGGAAGAAATTCAGAGGACACTAGAGAATGCAACTCAGAGGCTAAGAAAAAGAATCTCAAATAAAAGATCCTCCATAGTCTAGTGCAATGATGTTATATATTAGCATGTTTGAAAGACTGCATTATGAGGACTTAATTATGTATAACAATGGGAGTGATGAAATGCCACCTCTTTAAGTGGGCAAACTACAAAGGTATGCATAACTCTGTGAGGCTGAACAGGGGGGCTTTAACATGACAAAGCTTACAAAGTGTCAGGATACAATTGAACATAGCACGATACATTCCAGAAGCCAGGAAAAGATATTTAATTGGCTGATATTAGTTGGTTGTATGCTAAAGAGTTTTTTCAGGGGCAAAAATAAAATTTTGTGACATCTACAATACCTGAAGTAGATAGATTTCATTACCTTGATTATAGAAAACCTGTCAGGTTTTACTTCAAATTTTGCAATTTTATCAACAACAGTCTCTAATAGCATCCGTAGTTTGTGATTGTAACCATCCAATGTCACCTGAAGAAGAACTGGTTACTTACAAATACAAAAAACAATGCATGGACGCACTTATACAACACATAAAACAATAGTAAATACTACCAAATGATAACCTTTCATGGATTTTTTTCACGTTCTGAAGTACCCAATGCATAGATATCACAGAATAGGAGATGGTAAAGCCTATAAATAAATTGAACAAGAACTGAAGGCAAAAGAATAAAGTAGAATTCTATTCAAACTGTCAGTCTAATCCAGTTTTCATCCTCCTAAAATGTATGTAGTATACCATGCTTGACATGTAGGCTTCAACATAACAATTGGATCTAACCTACTCACATACTTCTTTATTATTTTAGCGATGTGAGATTTTCCCACTTAATATATGCCTTAGAATTTGTTTTAACCCACATACTTCTTTATCATTTTACCAATGCGGGATTTTAACTCACATACTTCTTTATTATTTTATCCATGTGGGATTTTATCAGAATTTATTCTATCATCAACACGTGCATATGTTAGCTAAGAGGAAGCTAGCTATTCAGTGCACCATTGAGCAAAGCTATAATCACATATATTCAAAAGCAGTCTGACCTAAAATGGATTTCCCATGCCAACGAATTGTATAGATGCTTAAGATAAAATGATAAAAAATGTTAAGAAATCAAAAGCAAAACTGAAATGGTTCTCTTCTGTTTTAAAAAAGAGAAGAGAAGAAAAGAAAAGACCTGTCCAATTTGTTCTATGGATACCAAAATGAAGCAAGAAACTATTAAGATAGAATCCATATAAAAAGAAAAGAGGGAAAAAAAATACCTCAAAACCACTATAAGTTTCGCTTCTGTAGAAACGAAGCCGAAGGCCAGCAACCCAGGCATGGTAAACTGGGAAGAAATATAACATGTTTGTCAAAAATATAGTGCTATTAACAAATAGAATAATAATAATAATAATAATAAAATCTACAGCCCCTGTAGAAAGAATGCGGAAGAAAGTAGCCCACGCAAAGAAAGAGAAAATTGAAACCCCATTGCATATTTAAAGGCTATAAACTTCTAATTTTAACATATAGGATAGTAAATCTTTAGGAAAATGATTGATACACACTTAGTTCAACATATTTTTTGACACTTGTTTCAATTTAATTATTAAAATATAATATAAATACAATCGATTCAGTCAATTCTTACATCTTATATGCATGATTGCATTTTTAAGTTTATTTGTTTTTAATTTTAAATAAAAATAATAATAATTTTTTAATGTATGTTATGCAATGTATTGAACCAAAGCATATACCAATCACTGTCCAAATCTTTATTCAATTATTTGATCACAAGCAACAACAAGAATGCAATCTAACATACCATATTCATTCAAGTAATCCATCACCAATTGGGCAAAAATTGATGTAAGAACTTCAGCTTCAGGGGAATTTCTAGCATAGGGGCTGTTGAAGCCTATCTTAACACATGCCTTAGGAGAGGAGAACATCGTATCAGGCTTGTACCATACAGTTGAATAGGATGACTTCTTAAGTAAAACTGGATACTTGATCTGCTCCAAACTCACATTAATCAGAAAAACTACTTATAAATGATTGTGCAAGACCAAACTGAGGGATTTTTCAAACCTTCTCTTCCGGATCTTTAAGTGACAAATCTGTTGGGATGAAGATATTACTATTAGGTGCCGGTAGACGCAGATTCTCATTAGGAGCCAATGACATCCACTCCTGCAACCAGAGAGTTCACCAGGCACTTAAATTTCAAAGATTCCAATTACAAAAACCAAAAAGGCTTAATTAATTTGAAGTTAAGCTACCGTACGAAGGGGCAACAGTTCCTCTCAAGCAAAGGCAACCATGCAACAGAGATATGATCAATTTTTTCCAAGTTTCTCCCCATAAGTGGAAATCGATACCATGGTACCCATATATGTCATAGGTATCTGCTATTTATTTTTCCAACATGATTAAGTTTGGAAAGCAAACATTCAACTTAAAACCAATTGGCAATAAGTGAAGTAATTCACATTATATTAAAAACCAAAGGTTTCCCTTAACTTTAGGATGTGGAATTTTCTCAATAAACATGGAACAATGAAAAATCAGGCATCACACTCAAATTCCAAAACAAACCTGAATCATGGATGTTGTGGCTTTCTCAATGGAATATGCAGTGCCATACCATGGTTCCACCATGTCAGTAAGTCCTTCAAATTTCTTTGACTCCCAGAAGATTCTGTCAAACATAGAGCTTATCAGGAAAAAAAAAAAAAAATACACCGAACCAAAACCACCTCTGTAACTGGAAAAATGCAGATAGGTAGTTGCAGAATTATGAGAAATATGCCAAAACAGGAGGCATGGATTTTTGACGCATTTCAATGGTTTTAGTGCTTTTTTTTTTTAATTAGAAAATCCGAAATAAAAAGTAGAAATTGAAGTTTTTGAGAACTTATTTGTGTCTAATGTATGAACTGCAATACCCAAAAGTGAACATCAGAAAAGAATTGCATTCATTTTTGAACACTCACTTCAGCCTTAATAAAACATACTAAAACTATTGACTATCATTTGAACACTCTTTAAACTATATGATACTAAATTATTCGACTTCCATACTACCAGTTATGCTTTCTATGTATCAGAATCGTTTATAAAAATAATTGAAAATCTAAAGTAATGCATCATATATCACATAAATAATAACCTTCTTTTCTTGATTCATTGTTCGCCACTATTATCTATCTAAACATTCATAACGTATGTGGACAGCCTTTCTTGTTTAACCAATTTCAAATAAGCAAGCTAGATCACCAGTCAAGATGATCAGTTGTTGAATTATATGGATATAAAAAGCAAGTTACCAAAATGGAAACCAATACAAGAGAATGCAACAACATTTGTTCTTAAGTGCTTACCGAACTTTATCTGGAGAAAGCTCATTAAGTACCAATTGTATGATGCCTTGATTGAAATCTGAAGGCATTGATGATCCCACAAGCCAGTCTCTAGGAGGATACATCTAAAAACAATTTCAAAAGCATCATTTAAACATGTAAAATTTATATTAGTCAAGTTCAATACAGAATTGTAGAAGAGAATTATTAGGATGGTTATACTTCAGTTCTAGCTTGGTGCTAGGCATAACTAAGTCCTTGTTCCAAGAAATGTAAAGACAACAATAGTTGAACAGTTACAATGTAGTCCGGTTAATTGTTGTTGATAAAGTGAAAAGATGTACAATCAAGAGCCTAATGGGCTCATAAAGTCCAGTCATAGTAATGGTCATACAAACTCAATCTGGGATAAATGGAATAAGTTACAAATAAGTAAATTTGGCATTTGAGGCTTCTTATTGTAGAAGCTTAAAATTAAAAAGGGCTGAGGAGCCGCAGAGGTGGGATCTCAACAAATTCAAAAGCAAGATTAGGATAATAGTCAACCCCCCTAAGGCAAAAAAAAGAAACAAGGAAAAACTCAACACATAACAATTGCAAGAGTTGATGCTGGGAAAAAAATCAATTACGCGTGTAAAAGGAAAAGTATATATATTAACAAGGACTTAGAAACTTTAAAAGCACAGTAGATTACAGTCCACATTATTTTCAAACATGGATTTTGAAAACTTTTTGTGTTTCTTCCTTGGTTGCAAATTATGGTACATCTGGGGGTTAGATGTTAAACTTTTTTATGTGATTGAAGATCAACCAGACTGGTAAATAATTGGTGATTAGGAGAATTTTGTTTAATAGTGGATTACATAACACGACCCTGTACTCTCGTTGAAGTTTCAACAGAAACACACAAGCCAAAAAAAGACTCACACTTCAAGAAATAACATTCTAATGATGTTACTTATTCCCAATAAAAATACTCTACGGAAGAAAGGAACCAGCATCTTGTTTCTGATGTATGAGATTTTTGATAGCATGAACATATTTACAATAACTTAGAAAAGATAAGCTTTAATTTGCTTGTGGTCTATTTTCAATGGTACAGTAAAACCATGACAACGTGTTCATTTTGATTTTTTTTTTTTTTTGGGCAAAAATCCCTGTGAAAGCAATACAAGAATGAAGCGATTATAAAATAATATAGACTAAGCTAGAAGAGTTTTTCAAGTAAAAACTATGCAAGATTGCCATTGGTAAAAAGTAAACAAATTAAAGAGGGTTCACCAGAAAAAGATAAATTAAAAAGGAAAGGGAAGAAATGAAGTCAATTACCCGCATGTCCAATGCAATGTCTTTAACATAATGAAGAGGATGGACTTTGTCCTGATAGTGAAAGCTTGTCTCACAGACAGCTAAAAGCTTCATGACAATCAAAGATGTCAGAATCCAATAAAACGTGGAAGACAGCTGTCTTCCCACATCTCTAGCATGAGAGTCAAAAACAATAATTAACATTGGAAAAAAGTATGTCAGCTACTGCTCAAACAGAATCATGCCTCATCGAATATCCATTTGCAAACACCAGATTGCTGTAAAAGTTGAATGTATTTAAATAGCAATCCGACTATATCCTGCATGTGATCTGAAATCCCCAAAAAAAAAAGGTGATTTTAGTGAAGAAGAATATAAAAAACAATATCAGAGATTCAACAAAAATAAAACAATGCCAAGCAACATTTTTACAAAAACAATGGTTCAAAGAATTATAAATCAATCAAATAAATGGCAGGTGAAAGGAAATGAATACAAATAAAGAACTTACCATGACCAGCATCTGTAAGATCAATAACTACTTGGAAAAATGAAAACTCCAAAGTCCACTTTTGTTCATTAGCATACAATCCAGTAGCCCATCCTGCAAAGTTTCATAGAAGTAAGAAGTAGCCTTAAATAGAAAAGACATGCCTGTATACATATATTTTTTAGTAATTACCATTAAATTTATTTGGATTCTATTAAACTAAATTTTTATTCAGAAATGTTGGACTATATTGAACAAAACCCTCAAGAAATGAAGCACCTTTTTGGCAGAAAAATCTGCTATAAATTCAATTCTTATGACAATAAAAACAAAAAAGATACTCTAGCAAAATTTTATTATTGAATTGGAGATTGTCATAACATTTTTCTTACATATTATGTACTAAGAAAAAGCAAAACATGTCAACAAACAAAATCAACTTCTGTGAAGGCAACATGTTTTAAGATATTTCAGAGTTCGACAGCCTAATGCATGCAAAATATTTGAACAACCTACCTAGTTTTCTCAAGATGTAAAACAGAGACCCTTCGCCTCCATGGCCAATAAGATGACCAAGATAACTGCATGGCCCTTCCTTGTAATAATGAATCTCTGGAGTTATTGGCCATACAATTTTCAATTTGTTACCTTCTTTTATTGGAACTGCTCTCACAAGAATCTAAAACAACCGACAGCATAAAAGATGGACAAATAAATAGCAGTGCTAAAAATCTACTACAAAAATGTTTACTTCCTACCTACCATAAATTGTCAAATGGGAAACGCATTAACTCAGTAATAACATGATTTCTACAAACCTGTAAATGTTCTGATGAGCAAGGCTGACCAGGAAAACTTGGGAAGCTGCTACCGGAGTTTCTAATTTCCTGGAACTTATCCTCTACCAGGCTTTGTGTTTTATCAAGACTTTCTAAAAGTCCACAACAAAAAGATAAAAGTTGTCATTACTGAATATTATGAACTTTCTTTGTTTCAAACCAAATATTTATGTCACCAAGCCCTAACTATGTGGAAACTTAGAGCCTGTTTGATATAGCGGTTAAAATTCAATAGATAACAAATAGTAGGTAGTGGATAGCAGATAGCGGTAGTGGGTAGCAAATATTAGTTGATGGATAGCGAGTAGTGGATAGTAGATAACGGTTTCGATTAATATAATTATTTAGTTAAACAATAATTAATTGTTGTTGTTCAATGTTAAATGACTAACAAGGACGTTTAAAAATAATTAAGTATATTCTTTTCTTTTATATTTTTTATTATTAAAATTATTAATTTCATAAAAGTAATAATAAGAAAATAAATAAATTATAATAGTGTAATCACACACTAATTTTTATTTCTAACAAAGAAAAAATTATATTATTTTTAAATAAAGTACAAAAAATTTTACTCTTTTCATCTAATTAGCAAATTTTGTTTATTAAGCTAATATATTTTTTATGATAAATTAATGTAAAAATAAAAATATAATAATCACTAAATGTAATTAAAGACAAAAAAATGAAATTAAAACAAATTAGATAAGTATTAATTAAAAACTGTGACAAAAAATTTAAAAATTAAAATGGATAAATTTGTCAATAAATTAAAAAATTATAATTTGCTAGTGGTTTGGTACAAAAAACTACTTTAGGTAGCTTTTTCAATTTGCTAGCGGTTTAGACCTTAACCACTATCTATTAGTCTCAAACCACTAAATAAAAAATTTTACCAAACACCCAGTTTGTAGCAGTTTCAAAATAAATAAGTTTACCAAAGATCTATTGTTAGTAGTTTGGACAAAACCACTAACTGCTATCTCTAAACCGCTATACCAAACAGGCCCTTAGTCACTAACCTTTTGAGTACACAACTAGATGCATAAGGTTGGCAGAGTAATTTTCTTCATAAAATTTGAGCAGCTCTTGTCTTGTATCCACTCCTTTTGCCTTTGGTCTAACCTCCAAAGTATTACAATTCCCTACAAGTGAACAAGCAGTCAATGCACTGCTAGAAACTGTATATACTTAGGCGCACATTCATATTCGCTTTTCAACTTTTGTTAGATAAGTTTTCTGACAAGTTCTACTGCAGTTTAAAGAAAAAATCAATGGTCGATTAAAGATAAACATAAATATATACATGGAACGGAACACCAAAAATAAGAAAACATTACAAAAGGGGAAAAAGGAGATATTACTAGCGATACGAATAGAGAAGCAAAGCAAAATAAATTACTCTATTTATCAATGCTCTGCACAAGAACAAAGAGGTCACACACACAAGAAAGAATCAAAAGAAATAGGAAAGAGAGAAAGACCAGCTACCCTAAAGAATCCTGGTAATAGCAGTCATAATAATAGTAATAGAAGTAGGAATAATAAATAGTAATAGTAATAATAACAATAATAATTGATCGTTGTGCAATATTTGGAGTACCCAACAGCTTTACGTGCAAAGGAAAGTCTTACCGCCAGAAGCATACAGAATTGTTAATGACTGCTTCTCGAGATTCATACGTATCTGTTAACCAATGAGGGGAAATGTAAATTGAACTAGAGAAAATTCTAACCTGTACGAAACCTATGATAAGGATGGCCTTCCATACTGATGTGCCCTTGAAGCTGTGTAGAAGGAAAAGTATAGAGAAAAAATTATAGAGAAAAAATTATATTCTTGAGTATCAAAACATGAGCAGCACATGGTGTAAATGCGGTACTCTCAAGTTCGTGAAAATGAATTCAAGAAAATTATTCCAAAATCTCAAAGCACTCACAAAATCCAAATTTTTTAAGTACCATGTGCAAAGTGCATGCATGTAAACAGAAGTCATCTTTCAAAGTCTGGTCTAGACATCAATAATTAATCTGTAAGATACTTGCTATGTTGGCAAAGAAATATTCGATTCCTTACATGGCATCTTTACGCTCTGTGCTGAAAGATAAATAAATCAACAAACTAAAACAAGGGAGAGTATTCTAATCTAAATATAGGATCTAATTCTACTAAAAGAACCAACAACAAAAAATTTAGCATTTGAAGTTAGCACATTCAAAAGCCTGAAATCTTTGGTTAAAAAAAAAAAGGGAGGCCACAAGTTAAAGGTGTATTAAATACACTTTTTTATCATAAATTGATATTAAAAAAAATAAAAATCAATTTTTAATTTATTAACTGTCTAATTAAATTTACTTAACACTAAAATTAATATCAATTTTTATATTTTTCTATGTACATTTATAATAAAAAGGTGCAATAAATGCACCTTTATCCTGTGCCTTTAAGGGCACAAAATAAAAAAACCCAAACAAAGTTTGAAATCACTAAATTGACAAAAAGAGAGTCCAGAACAGTGTAGCTACTACCTGAAACATTCTCCAACCATCAGAAAGTAAGTTCTTCTTGTTCTCTGGAAAGAGAGAGAGAGAGAGGACATAAGCACAAATAAATTGTGGTTCAACAATGTGAGAAATAATATACTACACTAAATCCAGAAAATAGCAAACCAGAATCAACTGCTTTGATTTCCCTCGTGGTTGCATCGGCTGACATCAATGGTTTAATGAAGCAATGTGCAAATCTGAAGAATAAATCAGGAAAACTAATCCAACCTCACAGAGAATTAATTAAAATCAGAAAATTGATCAAACAGCACCTACCTGTCCAAGGCCTCTTCAAAACCATCACTATTAACATCAAAATGGAAGTTGGTACTCTCAGCAGCTATGATGGCATTTCTTCTGCCTCCATGCTGTACATAAACCACTAAGGAGGTCAATAAAAAGATAGAAATAAATTGCTTTAACATAGTCCACAATCCTCTTTTCTACTATGAGTTCTGAAATTATTAATCAAGTTTAGAAAGAATTAAAAATCCCATTAGAAGCAACTCTTTTCATCAACTAAAAACAGATCATATCTTTTCTTCCATTTCCCAAGACTAAATCATGGCATATTTGAAAGCAACATTCATTCAGATTAAGTCAACCATCAATTAGGAGGAAGAGTGGATTACATTACCTCTGCAATGTACTTTGAGTAACCATCCTCCAAAGGATACTTCTCACTAGCAAAGCGCAGCATGTGCCCTGAGAAAATAAATCACAACAAAAAGTAACCACTAAGACCAAGCACCCAATACCAGGAGTCGGAAATAAAACTGAATCGTAATGAACTGCCGGAAATTGAAACATTAAGCCAAAAAACCATGATAGGAACTAGGAAGAAGTACCGAGTAAAGTAGCGAGACCTTCGAGGCCATCAGGATCAGAGAAGGAACCAACTCCGACGTCCATAGCAGCAGCACACTGAGACATCAAGAAACAAAAATGAGAAACTGTTGATTTCTGACGAGAATGAAAAGGAAGAACGGAGAAAGAATTGCAGAGTACCTTGTCGGTTTCCGGATCGCTGATGAGGAGGACTTGAAGGGAGTTCTTGAGGACGATCCGCCGGTATTCCCTCTTGTCCGTACGAGGCTTCAGTATCTCGACGTCGTCTTTGCCGATGGCCATTATTGCAGTTATAGTGATATGGAGAACTGAAAATAATAATAATAAGCTAAGTTGGTAATTCAAGAGTTGAGGTGTTAAAGTTGAATTGGTCAACAGAAATTCTGAAGTTGATTTGGATAGATGATAATCACAGATTCATTATGTTATTTAATTTCTTAATTTTTTGCATTTTACTGTTAGGCTATTTTGTCTTGTAGCCCATAATAATACAGCACCAGTGTTTGTTTGCTGCGAATCTCCATCATGGATATGAGAATATTCTGATTTCTTCATTTTTAAAGCCTCTGTATCTCCTATCTTTCTTTGTAATTCAGATCTTATTGAAGAATTCATATCGAGGGTCTTTCTTTCTCTTATGGGTCTTCTTTATTTGTTTCTCATTTATATTTATTTGGGATCATATGGAGAAAGGAACTTCTGCTGTTTAGTGTTGTTGACTTCGGAGAAGGAAAAGAAGTGGAATTCTGCTGCGTCTTCGTCTGCCTTTCACCAGGAAAGAGGAAGACGCAGCCTCTGTTTTTTAGCCTTACGTAGCCATAGACTGCACAGGGTATGCCCACTGTACTACTTTTTATTGGGTAATGCTACAAATCCATACGATTTTTTTTTTTTACGCAAAGTTTAAAGATTGAATTATAGAGTTCTTGCCAAACATGCTGTAGCACGGTAATAGGGACCGTCATTATTATTCAATCAAAATTTTCAGACTAAAATTTATGACCAAGGTGGTATACCTCATTTAAAATAATATTAAATAGTAAATTTTATATATTATTTAATAATTTATTTTTTTATTTTATTAAAATTTATAATATTATATATATCAATTGATTAAATGATATAATTTATAATATATAATTAACCTCAAATTTTCACCTCATATATCACTACTTTCCCTTAATTTGTATAGTTGTAACATAATATAACTACCTTATAAAATAAAAAAAAATTCTAGAGCTGGTATTTTTTTAATTTTAAATTA
>BPVZ01000096.1:380654-392267 GCA_020521535.1 Rubroshorea leprosula
GAAGCTCCAATATTGATTCTGCCCTCTCCTTTGAAACTACAATTTTACATGACTAGCGCCTCCTCTGAATTAACCATGAAGTGGTAATGATTTTCTGAAGAAACTAAATATGTCATCAATTTTGGGTGGTTGAACCACTTCACTTTACGTGGCTTTTTACTCTGCTCAATGTCCTTTCCCAACCACATGAATGCTCAGGGTCCTCTTCTGTGGTGCACCAACTTTTATATACTCATTGAAGAAGTCTATCAGTTCTGCTTGTGTAAGTTGCCTTAGTGCTGCAACCTGTTAGAACACGATTAGCATTCACCTTATTCATCATTGAGAGAAATGAAAGACCATGAAGAAGATTTTCATGCCTCTCTATTACATTTACAAGTCCTGCAACAAGTCCAGTGGATGTTCATTTACTCTTTTAGAGGTGAAATAGGATCAGAAAGGTTACATATACCTCAGCTTCTATCCGATCAAGTTTAAGGGTTCCATGAGTAATTTCTCTCCAGTAAAACCTAGATTCTTCCTGTAGATTCTTGTGCTTCTCAAGCTTCATACCAATCAATGCATTTACACTGCTCTGCATAACCACAAGTTCAACAATGAGTTTACCATTAAGGGTTGCCGACAAGAACATATGTACATACATGGACAAGCAAAAATACATGCAGGTAGACACACCTAGTTTGAATGGTTATTGATTTGAGAAAACATCCAGCAGTGCACTACCATGGATCTTATCATGGAGGTTCAAGTAAACATAAATTAATGAATAGAAGAATAATTATTCATGTCTACTTCAATCTTACCATAAATTCATCGTGGGTCCTCTTGTAAAGTTCAGTCTCGAACATCTTGAGGAATGCCTGAACTCTTAAACCAATATGCCCTGGGCCCTGTGCATGTTAACCAAGTTTTAGGGATGAGTCATCAAGATGACAAATAACACAGAAAGGGCAAAACAACAACATTTACCTTCACAGTGGACTGGATAATAAACTGCAATCCACGAATTCCAAAATCATTCCTAATGAACAGAAAAATGAACATCAATAAGATAAAAGATAATGATGTCTAAATTCGTGGATGGGAAACTTTTAATACCTCTGCACGAGGATTGTAAAGTACCCGAGTTGCTCAACAGATCCAAGCTGATGGAACGCTGGTTGCCAAGCAATAAGATCAAAAAGGTCGAGTTTCACATTCAACATAAAATCATCTCGATGAACCTGGACATTTACAGGTGACCTTACATCAGAACCCTACTATTTTTATAGGACATCAGAACCCTACTAAGAATTAGATTAGTGACAAATCTTACTCGGCGAAAATAAAAATCACTCTAATTGGATATCAATGAGATTACAAGATGACCTCAGCAATATGATATGGTAACTGAGGATCTTTTGATTTAATAACTAAGTTCCCTTGCAAACGATTTTAGGAACTTAGAGTATTGTAGCCTGAGGCCCATGATAGACTACTAAATCATTTGAATTAGAGAACTTGTCAATAAACAGTAATTGCTGCATCATCTGAGAGGTAGCCATCAGATGAAACCACAACATCTCAAAGATGTTTGGACATCATACAATGTATGATTCTACAGGTCAAGCAGTAAATAGATTACAACAACTGTGGAAGAACTGTATGAGAAATACAAAACAAATAAAGGCGTTCCAGAATAGATGACTAAATGCCCTCACAAAATTGAATATCCTTTTGTAGATTCCAGAACAAATGTAATTTACCTGAATATAGTGCAGAAGGGCAGAATTCTCATCACTTGGATTTAGCCCTTCCTTAGAGCAGAAGTAATTCATGCCTCTCACAAGTTTTACAACTCTATTTGTGAGATGCTGGGATGGAAATAATGGTTGACATATAGGGTTTGAGCCCTTAAAGAAAATATCTTCAACATGATCTATCATTGACTCTGCCTCAGCACGTTCAATGTTACCTAAGAGATAATAAAATACCATACAGAATATAGCAAACATAAACTAAACTAACAACTTTATTGGGGTGAAAGCGGGAAGAATAAGAAAGACCTGCTATGTAACATTCAAGGAAGGCCCTTGAGAGCATCATGGGAGCAAATCTGACAAGGTCTTCAGCTTTAATATTTGATAGGACTTCAAGTTCTTCCATCCAGGGCCATGAGCGGTCCTCCAATAATAATGAGCAGTAGTACATAGCCTGCTCATAAGGTTGCTGAAACTTTCGATTTTGATAGTTTTGTGTTACCTGTTCCTGGAAAAAGACAGGAGTGGGAAGAAATTCAGAGGACACTAGAGAACGCAACTCAGAGACTAAGAAAAAGAATCTCAAATAGAAGATCCTCCATAGTCTAGTGCAATGATGTTATATATTAGCATGTTTGAAAGACTGCATTATGAGGACTTAGTTATGTATAACAATGGGAGTGATGAAATGCCACCTCTTTAAGTGGGCAAACTACATAGGTATGCATAACTCTGTGAGGCTGAACAGGCTTTAACATGACAAAGCTTACAAAGTGTCAGGATGCAATTGAACATAACACAAAAGACATTCCAGAAGCCAGGTAAAGATATTTAATTGGCTGATACTAGTTGGTTGTATGCTAAAGAGTTTTTTCAGGGGCAAAAATAAAATTTTGTGACATCTACAATATCTGAAGCAGCTAGATTTCATTACCTTGATTATAGAAAACCTGTCAGGTTTTACTTCAAATTTTGCAATTTTATCAACAACAGTCTCCAATAGCATCCGTAGTTTGTGATTATAACCATCCAATGTCATCTGACGAAGAACTGGTTACTTACAAATACAAAAAACAATGCATGGAAGCACTTATACAACACATAAAACAAGAGTAAATACTACCAAATGATAACCCTTCAGGGATTTTTTTCACTCTCTGAAGTACTCAATGTGTAGATATCAGAGGGTAGAAGATGGTCAAGCCTATAAATAAAATGAACAAAAACTGAAGGCAAAAGAATAAAGTAGGATTCTATTCAAACTAACAGTCTAATCCAATTGGCAGATTTTCCCACTTAACATATGCTTAAGAATTAGTTTTAACGTACATACTTCTTTATTATTTTACCAATGTGAGATTTTAACTCACATATTTCTTTATTATTTTACCGATGTGAGATTTTACCAGAATTTGTTCTAACATCTAGCTATTCAGTACACCATCGAGCAAAGCTACAATCACATATATTCAAAAGCAGTCTGACCTAAAATAGATCTCCCATACCAACAAATTGTATGGATGCTTAAGATAAGATAAGATGATAAAAAAATGTTCAGAAATCAAAAGCAAGAAAAATAGATATAAACTGAAATGGGTCTCTTCTTTTAAAAAAGAGGAGAAGAAAAGAAAAGACCTGACCAATTTGTTCTATGGATACCAAACTGAAGCAAAAAAACTATTAAGACAGAATCCATATAAAAAGAAAAGAGGGAAAAAAATACCTCAAAACCACTATAAGTGTCGCTTTTGTATAAACAAAGCCGAAGGCCGGCAACCCGGGCATAGTAAGCTGGGAAGAAATAAAACAAGTTTGTCAAAATATAGTGCTATTGACAAATAGAATAATAATAATTAAAAAAAAAATATCTACAGCCCCTGTAGAAAGAATGTGGAAGACAGTTGCCCCTGCAAAGAAAGGGAAAATTGAAACCCCATTGCATATTTAAAGGCTATAAACTTATAACTTTAACATACAGGATGGTAAATCTTCAAGAAAATGATTGATACACACTCAATTCAACACACATTCTGACAGTCATCTCAATTTAGCTATTAAAATATAAGTATAGTCAATTCAGCCAGTTCCTATAATTTGTATATATAACTGCATTTTTAAGTTTGTTTGCTTTTAATTTTAAACAAAAAAATAATGATTTTTTAATGAGTATTGTGCAATATATTGAACTGAAATATATACCAATCATTGTCCAAATCTTTATTCAATTATTTGATCACAAGCAACAACAAGAATGCAACCTAACTTACCATATTCATTCAAGTAATCCATCACTAGCTCGGCAAAAATTGATGTAAGAACTTGAGCTTCGGGGGAATTTCTAGCATAGGGGCAGTTGAAGCCTATCTTAACACATGCCTTAGGAGTGGAGAACATCGTATCGGGCTTGTACCATGCCCTTGAATAGGATGACTTCCTAAGTAAAACTGGATACTTGATCTGTTCCAAACTCAAATTAATCAAAAAAACTACTTATAGATGATCGTGCAAGACCAAACTAAGAGATTTATCAAACCTTTTCTTCCGGATTTTTAAGTGACAAATCTGTTGGGATGAAGATATTAGGTGCTGGTAGATGCAGATTCTCCTTAGGAGCCAATGACATCCACTCCTGCAACCAAAGAGTTCACCAGGCACTTAAATTTCAAAGATTCCAACTACAAAAACCAAAACGGCTTAATAATTTGAAATTGAGCTACAGTCCAAAGGGGAAACGGTTCCTCTCAAGCAAAGGCAACTATGCAACAGAGATATGATCATTTTTTCCAAGTTTCTCCCCATAAGTGGAAATCCATACCATAGTACCCATATATGTCGTAGGTATCTGCTATTTATTTTTCCAACATGATTAAGTTTTGAAAGCAAACATTCAACTTAAAACCACTTGGTAATAGGTGGAGTAATCCACATTGTATTAAAGACCATAGGTTTCCCTTAACTTTAGGATGTGGAATTTTCTCAACAAACATGAAACAATGAAAAATCAGGCATTACACTTAAATTCAAAAACAAACCTGAATCATGGATGTAGTGACTTTCTCAATGGAATATGCAGTGCCATACCATGGTTCCACCATGTCAGTAAGCCCTTCAAATTTCTTTGACTCCCAGAAGATTCTGTCAACCATGGAGCTTATCAGAAAAAACTAACCACATCGAACCAAAACCACCTCTGAACTGGAAAAATGCTGATAGCTACTTGTGGAATTATGAGAAATACGCCAAAACAAGTGGCATCGATTTTTTACGCATTTCTATGGTTTTGGACTTTTTTTTTTTTACTTCATTTTATTAGAAAATTCTAAATAAAAGGTAGAAATTGAAGTTTCTGAGAACTTATTTGTGTCTAAAGTATTAACTGCGATACCCAAAAGTGAACATCAGAAAAGAATTGCATTAATTTTTGAACACTCACTTCAGCCTTAATAAAACATACTAAAACAGTTGACTATTATTTGAACACTCTTTAAAACATATGATACTAAATTATTCGACTTCCATACTACCAGTTATGCCTTCTACGTATCAACATCGTTTATACAAATAATTGAAAATCAAAAATAATGCATCATATATCACATAAATAACAACCTTCTTTTCTTGATTCATAGTTCACCACTATTATCTATCTAAACATTCACCATAACGTATGCGGACAGCTTCTCTTGTTTAACCAGTTTCAATTAAGCAAGCTAGATCACCAGTCAAGATGATCAGTTGTTGAATTATATGGATATAAAAAGCAAGTTACCAAAATGAAAAACAATACAAGTAAATGCAACAACGTTTGTTCTACTCTAAACTGCTCGAGTGCTCACCGAACTTTATCTGGAGAAAGCTCATTTAAAAACATTCGTATGATGCCTTGATTGAAATTTGAAGGCATTGATGATCTCACAAGCCAGTCTTTAGGAGGATACATCTAAAAACAATTTCAAAAGCATCATTTAAACATGTAAAAATTAGATTAGTCAAGTTCAATACAGAATTGTAGAAGAGAACCATTAGGATGGTTATACTTCAGGTCTAGCTTGGTCCTAGTCGTAACTAAGTTCTTGTTCCAAGAAATGTAAAGACAACAACAGTTGAACAGTTATAATGTGGTCCAGTTAATTTTTGTTGATAAAGTGAAAAGATATACAATCAAGAACCTAGTGGGCTCATAAAGTCCAGTCATAGTAATGGTCATACAAACTCAATCTAGGATAAATGGAAGGTTAAACCCCCTTTTTGGTCCCTCAACTATTGTATTACCCCTGATTGAGTCCCTCAACTCAAAAAATCCCTGATTTGGTCCCTACTGTTTACCATTTTAACCCCGATTTGGTCCCTCCGTTAAAAATGGCATGATGTGTCCTATTAATTCATGGTAACATTATGACATGTCAAAATATTAATACACATGAAAGACAGCATGGCAAGCAAATAGTGACATGGAAAAAAAAATATTAATATGGTAAAAAATATTAATATGACAAAAAAAACTTAAAAAATTCTTTTTTTTTTTTTTTTTCCTTCTTCCCTTCCTCTTTCCCTTGGGATCCTGGGTTCCTTTGAACCCAGCGCTGGGTTCGAAGGAGCCCCAGGCTTGGGTTCTTATGAACCCAGCGCTGGATTCCTTCGAACCCGACACTAGGTTCCTTGGAACTCATCCCTGAGTTCTTTAGAACCCGGCGTTGGGTTCGAACCCAAGGGCAAAAAATAAAATTTATTTATTTAATTTTTTTTTTTTTTGGGTTTTGTTATTTGATGATGAGAAGAATTGATTGATGGAGAAGGCAAGGCAAGGAT
The DNA here is from genome assembly GCA_020521535.1 of Rubroshorea leprosula. NCBI lineage: Eukaryota > Viridiplantae > Streptophyta > Magnoliopsida > Malvales > Dipterocarpaceae > Rubroshorea > Rubroshorea leprosula. The sequence continues at coordinate 387,203 of BPVZ01000096.1, forward strand.
GAGAAAGGAGAAAGGGTGCCAGTTGGGTTCAATTGACCTAGGCACTAGGTTCCTTTGAACCCAGCACCCCTGGGTTCTTCAGGAAAAAATTTAAAAAAAAAAAATTTCTATGTTTTTGTTGGTTTTGTTGTTCGATGATGATGAAGAAGGCAAGGAAAGGAAGAGGAAGGAAAAAGGGAAAGTGGAGGAAAAAAGAGAATTTTTTTAATTTTTGTTGCCAAATCATTATTTTTTTGCCATGCTATCTTTCCACATGGGTTTAATATTTTGACAGATCATCGTACTTTCATTAGTTAACAGTACACGTCATGCAATTTTTAACGGAGGGACCAATTCGGGGTTAAAATGGTAAACAGTAGGGACCAAATCAGGGATTTTTTGAGTTGAGGGACTCAGTCATGGGTCTGTACAATAATTGAGGGACCAAAAAGGGGGTTTAACCTAAATGGAATAAGTTACAGATAAGTAAATTTGGCATTTGAGGCTTCTCATTGTAGAAGCTTAAAATTAAAAAAGGCTGAGGAGCCACAGAGGTGGGATCTCAACAAATTCAAAAGCAAGATTAGAACGATAGTCAACCCCTCTAAGGCAACAAAATAAGAAACTAGGAAAAACTCAACACATAACAATTGCAAGAGTTGATGCTGGGAAAAAAACCAATTACGCCAGGAAAAGGAAAAATATATATATAAACAAGGACTTAGAAACTTTAAAAGAACAACAGATTACAGTCCACATTATTTTCAAACATGGATTTTTAAAACTTTTTATGTGTTTCTTCCTTGGTTGGAAATTGTGGTACATTTGGGGGTTCGATGTTAAACTTTTTTAGGTGATTGAAGATCAACCAGACTGGCAAATAATTGGTGATCAGGAGAATTTTGTTGAAAAGTGGATATGTAACATTACCCTCTACTCTCGTTGAAGTTTCAACAGAAACACACAAGCCAAAAAAAACTCATACTTCAAGAAATAACATTCTTCTGATGTTAATAATTCCCAATAAAAATACTCTACAGAAGAAAGGAACCAGCATCTTGTTTTTGATGTATGAGATTTTTTATAGCATGGACATATTTACGATAACTTAGAAAAGATAAACTTGTTTATTTTCACTGGCTCAGCAAAACCATGACAACGTGTTCATTTTGATTTTTTTTTTTTTTGGGGTAAAAATCCTTGTGAAAGCAATACAAGAATGAAGCGATTATAAAAGAATATAGAGTAACCTAGAAGAGTCTTTCAAGTAAAAACTATGCAAGATAGCCACTTTTAAAAAGTAAGCAAATTAAAGAGCGTTCACCAGAAAAGGAAAAATTAAAGACGAAAGGGAAGAAATCAAGTCAATTACCCGCATCATTGATGCAATGCTTCTAACATAAAACATAGGACGGACTTTGTCCATATAGTGAAAGCCTCTCTCACAGATAGCTGAAAGCTTCATGACAATTAAAAATGTCAGAATCCAATAAAATGTGAAAGACAACTCTCTTCCCACATCTCCAGCATCAATATCAAAAACAAATAACATAGGAAAAAAGCATGTCAGCTACTACTCAAACTGCATCATACCTCATCAAATGTCCATTTGCAAACACCAGATTGCTGTAAAAGTAGAATGTATTTAAATAGCAATCCTACTATATCCTCCATGTGATCTGAAATCCCCAAAAAAAAAGTGATTTTCATGAAGAAAAATATGAAACAAAGTATCAGAGATTCAACAAAAATAAAAAAATGCCGAACAACACCTACCAAAAAGCAATAGTTCAAAGAATTATAAATAAATCTAATATATGGCAGGTGAAAGGAAATGAGTACAAATAAAGAACTTACCCTGACCAGCATTTGTAAGGTCAATATCTACTTGGAAAAAGGAAAACTCCAAAGTCCAATTTCCTTCACCAGCATGCAATGTAGTAGCCCATCCTGCAAAGTTTCATAGAAGTAAGAAGTGACCTTAAATAAAAAAGACATGCCTATGTACATATATTCTTTAGTAATTACCATTAAATTTATTTGGATTCTATTAAACTAAATTTTTATTCAGAAATGTTAGAGTATAGATACCAAAACCCTCAAGAAAAGAAGCAACTTCTTGACAGAAAAATCTGCCATAAACTCAATTCTTATGACAAAAAAAACAAAAAAGATACTTTAGCAAAATTTTATTATTGAATAGTAGATTGTCATAAATTTTTTCTTACATATTATGTACTAAGAAAAAGCAAAACATGTCAACAAACAAAATCAACTTCTGTGAAGGCAACATGTTTTAAGATATTTCAGAATTCGACAGCCTAATGCATGCAAAATATTTGAACAACCTACCTAGTTTTCTCAAGATATACAACAGAGACCCTTCTCCTCCATGGCCAATAAGATGATCAAGATATCTGCATGGCCCTTCCTTGTAATAACGAATTTCTGGAGTTATTGGCCATACAATTTTCAATTTGTTACCTTCTTCTATAGGAACTGCTCTCACAAGAATCTGAAACAACCGACAGCATAAAAGACAGACAAATAAATAGCAGTGCTAAAAATCTACTACAAAACATTTACTTCCTACCTGCCATAAATTGTCAAATGGGAAATACATTAACTCAGTAATAACATGATTTCTACAAACCTGTAAATGTTCTGATGAGCAAGGCTGACCAGGGAAACTTGGGAAGCTTCTGCCGGAGTTTCTAATTTCCTGGAACCTATCCTCTACCAGGCTCTGTATTTTATCAAGACTTTCTAAAAGTCCACAACAAAAAGATAAAAGTTGTCATTACTGAATATTATGAACTTTGTTTGTTTCAAATCAAATCCGTATGTCACCAAGCCCTAACAATGTGGAAACTTAGGGCCTATTTGGTATATTAGTTAAAATTTAGCAAATAGTAGGTAATGGGTAGTGGGTGGCAAATAGTGGTAGCAAATAACAGGTGTCGGTTAGCAGATAACGGGTGGTGGATAGAGGAAATCGGGTGGTAGATAGTGGAAAGCGGATTCAATTAATATAACTATTTGGTTATATAATAATTAGCGGTTGTTTAATGTTAAATGACCAATAAGGATATGTTTAAAAATAATTAAGTATATTTTTTTCTTTTTATATTTTTTTATTATTAAAGTTATTAGTTTTATAAAAATAATAATAAGAAAATAAATAAATAAAATAAATTATAATGGTGCAATCACACACTAATTTCTATTTTTAACAAAGAAAAAAACAGATTATTTTTAAATAAAGAACAAAAAAAATTTAATCTTTCGTCTAATTAGCAAATTTAGTTTATTAAGATAATATTTTTTTTATGATAAATTAATGTAAAAATAAAAATATAATAATCACCTAATGTAATTAAAGACAAAAAATGAAATTAAAACTAATTAGATATGTACTAATTAAAATTGTAACAAAAAATTTAAAACTTAATGTCAATAAAATTAAAAAATTCCAATTCGCTAATGGTTTGGTACAAAAAGGTACCTTAGGTAGCTTTTTCAATCTACTAGCAGTTTGGATCCTAACTGCTATTTATTAGTCTCAAACCGCTAAATAAAAAATTTTATCAAACACCCAATTTGTAACAATTTCAAAATAAATAAGTTTATGCAATACCTATCCTTAGCGGTTTGGACAAAATCACTAATTGCTACCCTTAAACCGCTATACCAATCAGGTCCTTAGTTACTAACCTTTTGAGTACACAACTAGATGCATAAGGTTGGCAGAGTAATTTTCTTCATAGAATTTGAGCAGCTCTTGTCTTGTATCCACTCCTTTTGCCTTTGGTCTAACCTCCAAAGTATCCCAATTCCCTACAAGTGAACAAGCAGTCAATGCACTGCTAGAAACTGTATATACTCAGGAGCACATTCATACTTGCTTTTCAATTTTTGTTAGATAATTTTTCTGACAAGTTCTAACGCAATTTATAAAAAAAAAAAAAATCAATGGTAGATTAAAGATAAACATAAATATATACATGGAACTGAACACCAAACATAAGAAAGCATTACAAAAAGGGAAAAAGGAGACATTACTAGTGATACGAATACAGAAGCAAAGCAAAATAAATTACTCTATATATCAATGCTCTGCACAAGAAAAAAGGAGTCACATATACAAGAAAGAATCAAAAGAAATAGGAAAGAGAGAAAGACCAGCTACCCGAAAGAACCCTGTTAATGGTAGTCATAATAATAGTAATAGTAGTAGTAATAGTAAATAGTAATAGTAATAATAATAATAATAATTGATAGTTGTGCAAAATTTGGAGTACCCAACAGCTTTACATGCAAAGGAAAGCCTTAGCAGCAGAAGAATACAGAATTGTTAATGACTGCTTCTCGAGATTCATACGTATCTCTTATCCAATGAGGGGAAATGTAAGTTGAATTAGAGAAAATTCTAACCTGTCCTAAACTTATGATAAGGATGGCCTTCCATACTGATGTGACTTTGAAGCTGTGTAGAAGGAAAAGTTTACATAGAGAAAAAAATTATATTCTTGAGTATCAAAACATGAGCAGCACAGGGTGTAAAGGCGGTACTCTCAAGTTTGTGAAAATGAATTCAAGAAAATTATTCCAAAATCTCAAAGCACTCACAAAATCCAAATTTTTTTAGTACCATGTGCAAGATGCATGCATGTAAATAGAAGTCATCTTTCAAAGTCTAGACTGGATATTAATAATTAATCTGCAAGATACTGGCTATGTTGGCAAAGAAATATTCGATTCCTTACATGCTATCTTTATGCTCTGTGCTGAAAGATATATAAATCAACAAACTAAAACAAGGGAGAGTCTTCCAATCTAAATATAAGATCCAACTCTACTAAAAGAACCAGCAACAAAAAATTTAGGATTTGAAGTTAGCACATTCAAAAGCTTGAAATCTTTGGTTAAAAAAAAATGTTTGAAATCACTCAATTGACAAAACGAGAGTCCAGAACAGTGTAACTACTACCTGGTTCATTCTCCGACCATCAGAAAGTAAGTTCTTCTTGTTCGCTAGGGAGAGAGAGAGAGAGAGAGAGAGAGAGAGAGAGAGAGAGAGAGAGAG
>BPVZ01000096.1:570070-584042 GCA_020521535.1 Rubroshorea leprosula
TTTTTAAATTTTAATTATTTTATAGTTATGAGTAGTAATTTACCTTTAATTCTTAAATAAATTTCCTTAGATGATCGAACAAATCCCATGAAACATTGCGTCCTTCTCTGCATTATTTTATTTTTTTGTACAATTCTCCATTAATAAATTTTTATCTTACTTTTTGATGAGAGAAAATTTTCCCAAACTCTAAGATCCACTAAACAAATATTTTTGGGTAAAATTTTATATTAAACTATTAAATTTATTTTAAAGTTTCTATTAAGCCTTTAATTTTTTTTAAAGCAAGCTCCCAAACTTGGTGACGTGGAAAATTTAAATCTTTTTCTTATGATAAATTTAACACATGCTTGTGTTTTGTTCACGTGAATAAGGTCAATATCCATTATATAAGTAATGACATATTAATATTTCGCTCATATAAATAATGACATATTAATATTTCGCCCATACGAGAGACAAGCATATATTAGATCCATCATAAAGAAAAGAAAAGAAAAGAAAAGAGAAGAAAAAGATGTTAAATTGCTTCAATTGTCAATTTCAAGGACTTATTTATTTTAATAAAAGTTAAGAGGCTTAATCAAAATTTTAAAATAAATTTAAGAACTTAACATAAAATTTTATTAATTTTTTATTAAATAAAAAAATTATTAATTACATAAAAAAATTTAATAAAATTTTATTATAAAACTTACCAATTTTTTATATTACTAATAATTCAATAAAATTCTAACTAAATTTTATTACAAAGTTTATAACTTTTGTGTCGTATTTTCCAAAACAAGTGTACCCAAACCACCTTCCATACGTAGAGAGAGAGAATACTGAATGCAGTCTTCATTCACTCCTCACAGCCCTTTCCCGTGAAAAGCTTTACGAGAGGGAAACCATTCCTTTTACTGTTTTCAGACCCGTAAATCTCTCCAAGACACCTGTTCCCAAACATAGTACCGTGTAATGTTTGCTCCTCACAGTCCTTTGTTCACAGACATCTTGCCTCCGGAGTCATTTTCCTTGTTTGGTTCTGCAGCAGCCATTTTCCATTCCCATGGTATAAACATGGCCAAGACTTCGTTTTCACCTACAACCCATGATCTATAATGCTGATTCTTTTGTTTGTTTCTTCTTGTTTCGATTCTAACTTTCCTTCCTTTGATTCATTTGGGTTTGTGTTTTCCTTTTTCCTATCAACGTTCTTTCCTTTTACCCCCTTAAATTTCTGGGATTGGTTTGCTCTCCAGTACTTGGTGCCTTAAGAATCTCAACTTGGGTTTGGGGTTTCAATCTGTGTTTTCTTCTTGGAATGGTGTAAATCCCCTTAGATTCCAAGATTTAGAGACCTTTTTCTCTCCAGAAATAGATGAGAAAATGTGGGAATGTTGAAGGTAAAACAGGGTTCTAATCAGAAAGTGTTACGATTGAGGTGACCAGGGTTGATTGCTGCTTTGGTGTCTGAAGAAGAAAACTGATTTCTTGAATTCAAGAAGGGTTTATCTCTGCAGAAAATTAAAACCCATTAATGGCATTCTTCTGCTTTTCATTTTTGCTAGTTGGGTTTTTGTCCAAGTCTGTGCTTGTGGATGGTCAGCTTGATGATCAAGCTACATTGTTAGCCATTAACAGTCACCTTGGTGGTGTACAAGGTTGGGGGGACAACAACACCGACTACTGCAATTGGAAAGGCATTAGTTGTGGCTTAAATCATTCCTTTGTTGAAGGACTTGAACTTCCTGGGCTTATGCTTCGAGGTAATGTCACTCTGATCTCTAAGCTTAATGCACTGAAACGGCTTGACCTCTCTTTTAATGCCTTCAGTGGACCGATTCCTTCAGCTTTTGGTGACTTGTCTGAGCTTGAGTTTCTTGATTTGTCATACAATAAGTTTGGAGATTCTATTCCAGCTCAACTGGGTAGTCTTATAAACCTTAAATCATTGAACTTGTCAAGCAACATGCTCGTAGGAAAGATAGCTGATGAACTTAAGGGGCTAGAGAAGTTGCAGGACTTTCAAATTTCTAGCAATAAGTTAGCTGGTTCTATTCCAGATTGGGTGGGGAAGTTGACCAATTTGAGAGTATTCACGGCGTATGAGAATCAACTAAGTGGTAAGATCCCCGATGGTTTAGGTTTAGTTTCTGAACTTCAATTGCTAAACCTTCATTCTAACCAGCTTGAGGGGACCATACCAGAGAGCATTTTTGCCATGGGAAAGCTGGAAACTTTGGTTCTGACTCAGAATGGATTGACTGGTGATATTCCGGATGTAATTGGAAACTGCATGGGTCTTTCTAGCGTACGAATTGGGAATAACAAACTTGTTGGAGCTATTCCCAAGGCAATTGGAAACGTTAGTAGTCTCACCTACTTTGAAGCAGATAATAACAATCTCTCTGGTGAGATTGTCCCTGAGTTTTCTCAATGTTCTAATCTTAGCCTTCTAAATTTAGCCTTTAATGGGTTTACTGGTGTGGTTCCTTGGGAGCTTGGACAGCTAATGAATCTTCAAGAATTGATTCTATCTGGGAACAGTCTGTATGGAGATATTCCGAGCTCAATTCTTGCATGCAAGAGCCTTAACAAGCTTGATTTAAGCAATAACAGATTCAATGGCTCCATACCAAATGAAATCTGCAACATGTCAAGATTGCAGTTTTTGCTGTTGGGTCAGAATTCAATAAAAGGGGAAATACCTCATGAGATTGGAAATTGTGTGAAACTGCTAGAACTGCAATTAGGCAGCAACTACTTGACTGGAAGTATCCCTCCTGAAATTGGTCATATCCACAACCTACAGATAGCCTTGAATTTGAGCTCCAATCATCTCCATGGCCAACTGCCTCCAGAGCTGGGTAAACTCGACAAGCTGGTTTCTCTGGATGTATCCAATAACCAGCTAACCGGTAATATTCCACCTGCACTGAAGGGCATGTTAAGCTTGATAGAGATTAATTTCTCAAATAATCTGCTCAGTGGCCCAATACCTACTTTTGTGCCATTCCAGAAGAGTTCAAATTCTAGCTTTCTTGGTAATAAGAGGCTCTGTGGCGAGCCACTGAGCTCTCTATGTTCAGGCTCTAAGGATTCTGAGCAGGCAAACTACCACCGTAGGGTTTCCTACAAGACAATATTAACAGTTATTGGCTCAGGCCTGGCAGTTTTTGTATCAGTTACCATAGTTGTTCTGCTTTTTATGATGAGGGAGAGTCAAGAAAAGGCAGCAAAAAGTGCTGGAGTTGAAGAAGATGAAACCAAGAACCAGCCAACAATAATAGCAGGGACTGTCTTTGTTGAGAATCTCCGACAGGCTATAGATCTTGATGCTGTTGTTAAATCCACTTTGAAGGATTCAAATATGATCAACAGTGGGACTTTCAGCACAGTTTACAAGGCTGTCATGCCATCAGGGTTGATTCTATCAGTGAAGAGACTGAAATCCATGGACAAAACTATAATCCATCACCAGAACAAGATGATTAGAGAGCTCGAGAGACTGAGCAAGGTTTGTCATGACAATCTTATACAACCAATTGGGTATGTTATCTATGACGACATTGCTCTTTTGCTGCATCATTATTTGCCCAATGGCACTCTAGCTCAGCTTCTTCATGAGTCTACAAAGCAGCCTGAATACAAGCCTGACTGGCCTAGAAGACTATCCATTGCTATTGGAGTGGCAGAGGGGCTGGCCTTCCTTCATCATGTGGCCATTATTCACCTTGACATCTCCTCTAGTAATGTGCTTTTAGATGCTGACTTCAACCCTTTGGTTGGAGAGATAGAAATATCAAAGCTCTTAGATCCATCTAGAGGTACTGCAAGTATCAGTGCTGTTGCTGGTTCATTTGGCTATATTGCCCCAGGTATTTTACCTCGCACAGTATGGTTTGAGTTTTTCCCATTTGGTTTTATGCATCATTATTGCACCAAGAGCTGCATTGTTGTTCTCTTTTCGTCCTCTTTTTTATATATTTCTTCTGTTTACTTCTATTCAGAATATGCATATACAATGCAAGTAACTGTACCAGGAAATGTATATAGCTATGGGGTTGTTTTGCTTGAGATTCTTACAACCCGACTACCAGTTGAAGAGGAATTTGGAGAGGGAGTTGATTTGGTGAAGTGGGTTCATGGTGCTCCAGCTAGAGCAGAAACCCCAGAGCAGATACTTGATGCAAGGCTAAGCACAGTCTCCTTTGCTTGGAGGAGAGAGATGCTTGCAGCTCTGAAGGTAGCATTACTCTGTACCGACAGCACACCTGCCAAAAGACCCAAAATGAAGAAGGTAGTGGAAATGCTTCAAGAAATAAAGCAAAACTGATGGATGGTGATTATTTGAATTCTTTGCAATCCAAACCATTCGGCAAGGCTCTGGTGAATGGAGACTTGATTTTACATTTTTCAACTTGTGAGGAGTCAGCCATCTCTTCTTGGATTCTGCTTGTTTTTCATTGGAAGCAATTATGAGTGGGGAAGCTCTATTCATGTTAAAAGCAGACTTCACGGTGGATGGTTCATGGAGGACCCCCCCAATTAGTAAGGATTTATCCTGAGTTCTGTTGCATCGCTTATTATGTCTGCAACTGTAATATTCAAAGTTGTCTTTTTTCATTTTCAAATTTCTGTCACATATGTTGTCAGACACAACTGTCTTTCTCCAATGTAGACTTCTATACTTCTGAATCAAATCCAGTTCCCTATCTTTAAGATCTTTCCTATTGAATTCTTGCCAAGTTTCTATGCTGAAACTGTGTACTTTTATGCAGTTCAGAGTTCCCCTTGAATCAACAATAACAAAGCAGACCTTAGAATGAAAACAAATGTACAAAAATATGTGCAGGAGCTACAAATTAAGAAAATGAGACTCTGAACTCCAAAAATATTATAGTTGACTCCTTACGAAATAAAAAGCTGTCGAAACTTACAAAGGTTTTCTGAACTATGAATTCTGAACTTATAACTTATAGAACTCATCTGTACGGAACTATTTAACATGGCTTCATTATTAGTGATGAGATGATAAAGTTCATTAGCAGGTGGCTATGGAGCTAAGCTTCGAAGTAGGAGCTGAGTACAAGGGGTTGCTGAAAATTGAATTGGTTGAATTACGTTCATCTCAGTTTGAAACCAGTTTGGGGTTAACTGTTGATTTGAGAGCTTCTTGTTGAGGCAAAGCCGTATCAACCCTACATCGGTAGGTTTGAAACAAAACCTGCTGGAAACGACTCGAAATAAGCATCAGGAACCCTGCCATCTCTCACACCATTTTCTGCGGAATAGTGATGAATCAGGTGTGATCATATTCCTCCATTATTTATATTTTGATGTTACCTCCATCAATTTAAAGAAAAAGGAACATATATCGTATCACTAATCTCAAGCATTCATAAAAGTGAATCCTAAATCTCTTCACAATGGTGTAGCATTAAACAGGTTAATATTCACCAACTATAAGAACATTAATTAAGTAGGTCTAACGTTAGGAATTCGAACCTCTTATATGCTAAGCAACTAACATACGATGCAGCAAAAAAATTAAAGCATGTATTAAAAAAATAATCAGAAGGGTCATTGAATAACCACTTTGGTATTGCTAGATGGATATTTATTCAGACCTTATAAGATTAACACCATCCTCAAACAATCCTGTGCATCATATGTTCAAAATAAAGAGGACATAAGGACCATTCCCTGAATCGAGAATGGCTCTCTCTACATGCAAAGCAGACTAAACAATGTTTGGCAACAAAAAGTTATGTGCTTAGAACAACAATCAAAGCCATTGACAAATCACAAGTGAAAATTATGTCTTCAAGCATCAGTTTTTGACTTGACTATGAAATTCTGGCGGGTAATGGGATTCATGACAACTGGTGGACCAGCAGTACGAGGCCAAGCCTGAAATTTCTTGTCAGTCTCCTCCCACCATTCCTGGCTTGAAACAGTTTTAGGTGTAGTACCTGAGTAATTAAAAGTTGAAGAGAAAGAAGAGGAAAAAGGAGAAAGAATGTAATGTGTTAAACCCCTGCAAAACCCATATAAAAAGCTTCAAAATTAAAGTCGCAACTTGCCTCCGAAAATCTTCTTGTCAGCAACAAGCTGGTCTGCCACATATGAAATGGCAAATGATCCCAAAATAGCTGGGATGATGTACTTTGCTCTTCCCATTTCAAACTGCAACAACTATGTCAATAACCTATTGCCAATAAAGGATGTACAATTAGAACCTTTCAAAAAAGACCTACATAGCAATAGTCTATGCTACAGAAGTGGAAACAACATCATTTAGGGGTTGTAGCTTCTCAACAAATTTGCAATACTCAGATCCAAGCAACGGGCATTTTAACCCAGTAATTGCAACAATGGCAATCTTCATATTGACAATGAGGAGAAACCTTTCAAAATTCAAACTTCTATCCAAAATGAACAACAAGAAAGGCAGGCCAAACAACATAAAAGCTATAACTCAAATCTCTAAATGATTGCCTGAATGAAATACTAACTGGTGCAAAGCAGCATTTCCCAATTATAAAACACAGAAATGCTACTGTCCCGACACAGAAGAATGATTTTGTAACCAGGGGCTATGTTCTCTCTTACAGAATAGAAAACACATCACAATCAATTTAGAATACAATCAGAGCATCCAGAATAACGCTTCTGATTCCTACACTGCACCAAAATAATATCATTTCACAATTTAAAATTTCAACAGCTGTTCATTATCAGTTTTTTCAACCTCAAAATCCCTCCTTGAATCAAAGGAGGCGTGCCCTTTCGCATAACCCCTCCATAAACCCCATCCAAACCATCTTTTACAAACAAGGTAATCAAAACATAAGAGAATTATAAAGAGAAGAATCTATTCTTATTTCAACAGCTCAAGAAGTAAAAATTAACAGGATTAGAGCGGCATTCATTTACTCGCTCAGAAAAATGAGAACCAGCTAATGATCAAGTAAAGAATAAAGATTGCAAATTTCTAAAAAACGCGACCATAGATCTAAACCCCAAGAAGCATCTTATCGTAATCGTTTCGGATGCTAACACTTACTGATACGACCAAAATGCATCAAATTCAAAACAAAGGCAGTATCTCTTTGAAACATTTCGATTACGGCCAAGAGATCGGCGATCCCTTCGAGCCGATTCATAGCCGATCTTAGAAATTTACAACATTTCGATGCGTTTTGATCAAAAAGACAATGTTTGGATGGAGACTCAAAGAGATAAGTTGGAGAAGATGAGTGGGTGGCGGAGATTGACATACCTGAGTTCGGGCGGATTTCTGAGTTTCGACTTCGCAAACCCTAGCGAACGAGGAAGGAAGACGATCTCCCCTTCGTATGTTTTGGTTGTGGTTTAGAGTGTTGCACGTGGTAATCAGTTTTTGTTAGGGTAAATTGCAAATAAATCCTTCAGTTTTGTCCAAAACTACTGATCAGTCATCTTTTTGTGGGAAATACCATTCCGCCCCAACAGTTTCCCTTGGTTACAACAACCAGGTGCAGTAAGTTAGGCTCCGTTGATTCAGAATCTTGAAGACTTTTTATTTTGGTATTTAAACGTTTAAAAATTTTAAAATAAAATATGAAATTTTGGATATTAATTTTAAAAATACCAATAAGTTGGTAATTTTAACTTTTAATATTGATTTTTAATTATAAGTTTTAATTATTTAAATTTTGATGACCGAAATGAAAAACCAAAAACCATAATCATAATAATAATAATAAAGAGAGCCTTAATTATTGCTGCACAACAATAAGACTAGAATTGGCAAATGAATAAGGAACACCAGGGCTGAATTAGATCAACATGGTTCACAGATTAATGCATATCGAGTCAAAATGAGTCATGAATTAACAAAAGCTAACCTTAACCTATTCCTATGTTTTGTTTGAGGGAGAAGATTCAAGCCAAAACTCCCCCACGTGGCCTAGTAAATTGGTCATGTTACTCTAAAGAGTAGCAGGTAGAGCTCACTTGATTTCGACTTCAATACTGACCTATAAATAGATACTAATACTTAACTAATGTTTCCCTTATTAAAAAAAAGAAAGGGTGGAGAAGATGGCTCAAATCCATAGGTCAACCTTTTTTTATTTTCCCCTTTTCACATGGTATCTTCCTTCTTCCAAGCCTAAGTTAAGAAATAAATGTCTAATGTGGGAAGAAGTTATTTATATTTCTTTTGCAATATTCGTGGGCAATAACATATATATTTTTTCTTCAATAAAATTTTGTGGAAAAACAAGATTAATGACTAATAAAAATTATGACAAATAATAATAATAATAATAATCAACAACTATAAGGTAGTAATATTAGGGATAGCAACAAGTTTCCAAGAAACGATCACCTTTTCTCCATCCCCATCTCCACCAATGGTAGGTACATAATTTTTTGTAAGATTTTTTTGTAGGGGTTAAAAAATATCCTCTATCTCCATATCCACAAGGATTCTCGTCAAATATTAAATATGTAAAATTTAATTTAATTTTTTAATAAATAAAATAAAATGAAAAATTGAAACAATTCAAACAGGCAAATATATTATACTAACTACCTAGCAATGTCTAGTTTCAGTAAATGCATATTGCTATATAGATGGTAATTGATTTATAGAATTGGGTTTGGGGAAAATTGAAAAAGGAATTGAATTGGGCAATTTAAGCTAAGTTGGGGTAGCCAATCGAGTTGGATGGGTAAAAATTAATTAATAATATAATTATAAAATATGTAGAATAATTTTTTTTTTATTATATACAGATTTCAATAGTTCCTATGGGGCAAAAAAAATTTTACAGGAAAAAAAATTGACATCATTCCATTCAATCTATCCCAACCTGTGAGAAGGAATATTTTCTAAATCTTTGTTCCTATGATAAAAACCTTGCATGGCTCTACAATGCCATCCCTAAGCAATATTGGCAATCAGGACCTTCCCTCCAATCTCAACCCATTTCTTTTCTTATTCCACATGCACTTAAAATATACTTCGCTTAATGAAATCAAAATCAGATATTTGGTTGGTGATGGAAGCCACTGCGTTCATCATTCTATAACTTCAATGTCATTTTCACCTTTGTCTCTTCAAGTTATTTTTTAGCCCATCCATAACTTCCATACTCTATCCTTACCACCAGATGCAACCTTCTCACCATCTAGACTCCAATCAACAGCATACACCTTTGGTACCAGAACACAACAATTAGATAGCAGCATCTATGTAAAGATCACCTGTTAATCTAACAGGAAGGAAAACATACCTCATCTGCATGGCCTGGAAGGTCTTGTTTTAATTTTCATGTTCGTATATCCCATACCTAGAAAATTGAACAATCAGTTCTGCTTCTTTTGTATTGCTTCAGTAAAAGTATGTTTCTAAAAGCCTAGTGAGAAATGGACAGTCTCAACTATTGCTCAGTAAGATCTGGTATCACAAGGAAAATTCAATAGTTTGTTGGAGATACCTTCAAGGAGGAGTCTTTGCTCCCACTTAGAAGAAGCCTACCGTCTGCAGACCAGCTGGATGGAAACATGAAAGATAAATGTTAGTAACATAGTAGTTGAAAGGAGACATGGAAAACTTGGAAACAGCTCACACCTCATTTGATAAACAGGCCCAACATGACCATGAAATGTAGTAATAGATTCCCCAGCAGTACCATTAGATAATTTGACTGATTTATCAAAAGAGGCACTAGCGATCCATTGTCCATCAGGTGAGAAACAAACATGGTTTACAAGCTGCAAGAACCCAAAAAACTTATATAGCTTATGGTTCTATCCCAAAGAAAACAGCTGCAGCATACAATGCTGAAACTCCAAGTTCAACCAAGAATGTTTGCTATAGCCTGCATGTAATATAGACTCTGGAAACATTCTTGCACTTGTGAGGAACAAACTCGAAGCAAAGTTACAGTAAAAAGAAAGAAAGAAAGAAATAAAATGATGGTTAACAACATGAATTGTAATTACCAGTGACCTAAGTGGCCCAGTTAATAGATCCTCAGTCATGGTGAGTTGGGTGGGTAAATGGATAGGAGAAAATCACTTTCTGTCTGCAACCTAAAATCAAAAAAAGGGGACGGAGGAGATTACAATCAGACGAAAAAGTCACAATCATATAATTTTTACCTGTTGATGACCTGTCATGAGTTTGGGATTGTTGTCATCAGCACGCTTCCATAGAAACATGGTAAAATCATCAGATCCTGAAACCAATCTTTCAGGGGAATTGCCTTTCATTTTGTTGTCCTTTTCTAGAGCAACCTGCATACAATAACTGCAAGAAAAGATAATCACTTTTGCAGAGGAAAGTAGGAGGCCTCTGAACTCTCAGCAAGGATCTTGAAAAGAACATAACAAAAAGATCTATTTTGCAGAAAGGCTAGTGGACAGTAGTCAAGTATGTAACAGTAGCTCATATGAAGCTGAAACCTGAACATTTTGTAGCAATCCTGAGTAAGAGATCAATGGAAACCCAGTTAAAAGAACGTGACTAGTGCTTGAAATACAGTTTGGATAAAATCACAGGGAAAGTAAATCCAGATACATGGGCAATGGACATTTTTCACATCATTCTGTGATATTCAACAGCAGCAATCATGGTAGAAACATAAGTTAGAATAAGTTGCTCAAATAATCTGATCTGTACATGTTCTTTTGCAGCTGATAATTATAAGAGTAATTGCACTGAGATAAGTATAACTAATGCAATAATTAAACCCAACAGCAAGCTACCTTTTGCATTTCCTCTGGAGAAGAATATTGTCTCCCAGTATGATCAAAAGCTCCAGTTTGAAGAACATATTCAGTAGTGCTCAATGCAATGGAATTGACCCAACGCCCATGACCCTGGAACAAGTAGCAGATATAATAAGTTTGCCATTACAAGCTAGACATCTTAAAGAAAGCATTCTTTTGAATTACAGAAAGTTTCTACTACCTAAGATGAAACTAGAAACAGGCATGGCAAATTGTCTGTGCACCACCAGGAAGATCTTAAAACATGTAAGAGAATACATACAATACCAGCAGCAACTAAAGAAGCATATGTGGATAAAACAATGAAATCTGGACCAGTATATATGAAATATTATGCAAAAGTGCATCACAAACGAAAGATAATTACACTTGCAGAAACTCTAAAGGATGTAAGAGGTTACCTTCAATTCACAAATTAGCTTCCCTTGAGTAGTTTCCCAGACTTCAATGGTACTTCCTGAGAGCTGCGGCCAGTTTACCAGAAGACGTAAGCAATAAACAGGTAAAATTTAGACAGCAGAAACTCCATAGAATCAAATGCACGATTAAGTGTAGAATTATGAAAATAATTGCAAAACTAATTTAAATTAAATGCATACCCTGTATATATCATTCCCTCCCCACCCATTTCACACAAGTTTTTTTTATCAGCCCCATTCCACGTGAGTTACTGCTTGTGTGTGGTCACTAATACAAATAACACATCTCCTCAAAGAAATGTCCCATGTGCGACTGTCACCATCTTTGCTAGCACTTGCAAAGCGACAGTATGGAGCATTCAGATGGACTGGTTCCCAAGATAAACAGTAATCCTTTTTCGTGGCCCTAAAGTAGATTCAAAATATTAATTTCAATGGTTAAATTGGCAAAAAACAACCAACTAAAACCAGGACAAAAATACTCTACTGCTTTTAACATGCCCCAAGAGCAAGACAACAGACAATAAAATATCAATAACATAGTTACTTTAGGATAAAGACTTTACAATCAGTGGATAGCCTGATGACTTCCCTGTCTCTGGGTCCCAACATTGTAGTCCTCCAGCTTGCTACCACTCACGAGATGCTTTCCATCTGATGACCACGCGACACAAAGAACCCAATTCTTGTGTCCTGCATAAAATAGGAAGATTAATAGACAAGAAAGAACTCACAGAATGAATGATTCACAAAAAACTATGCCATAGCATGTCCTTTGTCTTATTTACCTTGTGCGTTTCTGTTTCGTATGGTTTGTTTGTAGCCTTGCCTGTACTTGTGAGCATTGGTGTCTTAGTATTTAGGTCCCACAGTCGGACAATGGTATCACCAGAACCAATTGCCAAATGCTGCCCATCAGGATTGAAAGCAACAGAAAGAACAGCTTCTGGGTGACCTGTAGGCACAAGCAATAACAGATATTGAGGAGCAAAAATTGAGTAATAGAAGCATGAGCCATCCATGCTAGTAAGTACAGAAATAAATCTGATTGCTCTGCTCATGCGTGCTACTAAGTACCTTAACATAATATGATGAATCAACATGAACAAGCAAATTCTCATACCAGCTATTGTTGAGGAACAACGGTTAACAAGACGAATGCGGAACACGGTCTGTGGTTGATAAATTATTGAGATTATCCTCTCCACAGACTGAAAGTCCATTGATCACAAACTTAACCATCCAAAAAAAGAGGCGTTGTGCTCATTAAAATTATCAAAGAACAATATAGTGAAAGTGGGAATTTCAGATTTAGGCTCTATCAGACCTTTGTTTTTCTCCAAGTAAGTTCCAAGTGGCACAACCAGTTCCTTGTCTTGTATATAGAAAGCATATGGTAACCTCTCCTTCTAAGAAAACCCAAAGTGCAAAATGTGGCCATTAAACAATGAATTAGTTTTCTTATTGTCATTTTTTATTGGAGCACTTATGAATCCCTCTTTATAATCATCTTAAAATTTAAATTTAAAATCTCAATAGCAAATACTTAAACTCTTAACAATTAAGTTGATTAACATTATATTTGATTTGAGGAATTGAATGAAAGAAGGAGAGAGGAAGATTTATGAACAATCAAATTATAATATTTAAAAAATTTATAATTTAATTAATAAAAAAAACTCTCATCTTTCTTTCCTTTATTTTTTTTAACCTAAACATATTGTTATATATAAAAGACATTTTCACTATTGCCATACCATTCCAATAAATTTATCAAACACAGCATGGACGCACTCAACAGCAACAACATGCAAGTCCCAGTTTTAAGTTGCTGAAATCAAACTGGGGAATCACCCAGTACATTTTGTTTTTTGAACATACGCAATTTATTACAACTATGGGAGGGGAGAAGAAATGAGAAAGGGATTAGAGGAATTTAAATATAAATTTATCTAATTTGCATCTTAATATCTTATTTTATAATAAATTTTTAAAAATACAAAAGTAAGATAATATTTTTAACATTAATATCATTTAAATAATTTTAATTAGGTAGTTGATAAATTTAAAGTTAATTTTTTTATATAAATTAATTATAAAATAATATAATTAATATTTTTTTAACTTGTGTTTTAGATAAATATTTTAAATAAATATTTTAAATATGACTTATTAAATAAATTCTATATAAAATTAGCAACTAATTTACTATATTTGTAGCGTTAGATTTTGAAAATCATGCAGTACTTTTTTTTTTTTTTGAACCAATTCATAAAAAATTGGATTCAAATCGTTATCTTAAGGATGAAAAAATGCACTTATATATGGGCTGATGCCACTGAACCCGAAGATCGAAGTTCAAAATCACGCAGTACTTAATATTGGGAAAAACTGAAAATTTCAATGAAAAAGAAAAAAGGAGAAGAATCGGAAAAACAATGATCAAAATCACACTATTGAGAAGCGTGTTGACGATATGTCGAGGCATGGAGATGTAGACGCCCAACGTCTTGCGGAATGTACATGGTGCTGCTCAATGGAGTCCCCTCTGGGTCTGTCAACAGGCACATAACATTATTCCTAGTATTTCTGTCCCGAAGGTCTGTTTCCACCTCCATCTCGGGATTCCAGAGCCAATTCTCAAGAACACGGAGAGAGCTACGGTCTCTAGTTTTTGCACTACAAAAAGTAGTAGTGTATATAATATAAGGATTATTTTAACATATATTTTGAATGAACAGGTTAAAAATATTTTTTTATTATAATATATATAAAAAAAT
>BPVZ01000096.1:595069-617455 GCA_020521535.1 Rubroshorea leprosula
GTGATAGTCTTTCAAATTTTACATTTTTTTTACTCAATTTAAAATTTAAAATTTTTATTTTTAATATAAAAATTTAAGTTTTTAATCATTAAGGCAATCCCTAAGAACCTAAAGGAATAAAGAATAGAATAACATTTTACTATAATGTTGAAATATATAGAAAATTATATATAGTAATCTTTACATATAAGTTGTATGGTAGATAATATAAAAAAACAAATTGATTACATTGAAACACACTAAATACAAATTAAATATATTATTTAGTTATATATGTAGAGTCCATCAATTGTAAAGTGATTGATTCTCTAGCCATCAGGTGATTCACCTCTAATTGTGGCAAACCTCACAAACCCGTTCCTTAGAAGTGTTTTTTCCCTCCTTTCCCCCTTTTTCTTTTTTTCTTTTTTTTTTAATGTAACACTGGGGAATTTAAGGGAAGGGGAAACTTTTACAAAGCAAAGATGTAATCTCTGGGACTTGAACCATACTACTGCCATGGATTTTGGTGCACCATCCAATGCAGCTGACGCTGCAAGTGCCATCCGCTGCATTAGTTAGTTCAAACATGAGGAGAACATGGGTTTTTCTTGTTAGATGTGAGTTCAGGGGAAGTCACTGGCAGGCGTTTTCCAGCGTCATGGTGCCCTCTGTGAATATCATTAAATTGTTGCATCAAATTTCTATCAGAAATGGCTTCACAACCGAGGCCATTTTTGTGAGGTTGAAGAACAATTCTGATCTATATTAAAAGCATCTAGCATTATTGAGTGCATATGCAGAATTTGTTGATAGAATAATCATCAATGCATCAATCATGAAAGCCTCAAATTACAGTTTGAAGTGGTATAATCAACTGAATGTTGAAGAAAGGTTTGCATCGGCAATTCAATGCTCATATGCAACATTCCACCATGCAGCTCAAAAAGAAACGGAAGTAAAAAAAAAAGGAAAAAAAGTAATACAGTTCCATCCCTAGTGAGGAGCATTTTAGAGAATTGATGTACCAGACCCTTCTAAGCTCTTGAAGTACCAGAATGATCCCTCTCAACATGCTCCACAAGGGCTACTGGGTCACGGAACCCTTTGCTACACTTTGGACAAACATCGATAGACATATTGAAGACACGAGACTGGCTGTTGTTCCTTTCATGTTCTTTCTCAACATGCTCCACCAAAGTAGTAACTGAGGAAAATTTTGCACCACACTGTGGGCATTCCTCCATTTCCCCTATTCCTGCCCTCCCACTGCTGCTGCTGCTACTGCTACTACCCTGCCCCATTCCATCCCTTGCTGACTTCCACACTTGGCTAATTTCACCACTCAATTTTGCCATGCGTGCTTCAGCCGAGGCTCGAGCAGTTGAAGCTGCATTGAGAATGCTAGACCACCTAGAAGAAGATGTGGATGAAGCACGGTTGGGCCTTGGCTCTTCCTTTCTACTCCTATTTAGAAGACTGATAAATTGAAGACCTGAATTGGGTTTCTTGGGTCCTGGACATTTGTGGTCAGGCCCAAAACGGTGCTTCAAGCAATGGTCTCTGGTGCAGTCCCTACATTTTATAGTGTTTGAGAAGGTCAAGACCTCCCTGCAGCCAGGCACCGGACACTTTTTCTTCCTTCTGACTTTATCATAATTAGATGGATCACATTCTATATTAACATGAGCCTCCCAAGTGATGTTAGGATCCTCATCAGGATTTAGACGAACTCCTTTAGCACAAAGTGGACAGACGACAACAGTAACATCTTTCTTGTCAGCTTTTGGGCAATGGTGTTTAATGTAGCTTCTGTGTTCCAAGCAATAAACCTGTGAAAAGATTTTCGCGTATTCTATCAAAACGAAGAGAAAGATAAAAGCAAATAGGTATCAAAAGAATTCGACATAGTATTGTTATGAGAATAATCCACAACCGAAAAGATCAAAAAAGAAAAAGGTTGAACAGAACTCAGTTTACTACAAACTTGTCCATTGCACCATCTCATTAGTTTCTCTATACACTAACTTCAAAAAATCAAAGCACAATTAGAGGTAGAACACATGAAGACAGAGACCTGAAATTACTAGGTCACATTAACGGGAAAATATTGATCAATTCAAATTGGAATTACTCTCACCTTAAATTGGTTTCCTTACATAAGACATGGATTTCCCTTTTTCTTCTTCGTTTTATTTTTTTATTTTATTATTATTATTATTTTCCTATGATAATGAGTTATGCAACATAGAAAGCCCCCTTTTCCCCAATCCCTCCCCACCTGTTCAATGCTCGAAGTTAAGACCTCCAACAAACAATAAAAAACAAACAAACCATCCATTGAGCCATAAAAGGAACATGATAGAATTTTAAAAATAACCCCTTAACATATTAAAATTGTACTAAGCAGCTGTGCAGTTAACCAACCCCAACTCCTCAAGCATTGACCAACACTATTCACCTAAACCACCCTTACATGAATTCATCAAATTTAATAATTCTCTTGATTCTAACAAGAATTCAATCCACACCCAAGAAACACACAAGGAATAAATTTTGAAACTTGAAGTAAACAAGAAAAAATAATTAAAAATTTTGCTACTTTGAATCAACCCAACCTTGTTTTCGAACTCAACACCAAAGTAATCCTACATCTTCTTAACAACATAACAGAATTAAACTAAAAAACCTAAAAAATATAGAAAATAAATAAAACAAGAAAAAGGAGGGAAATTTCTAGACGAATATAGAAAGAGAGAAAATGGGTACCTGGCGGCAGCGATCGCAAGTGAAGGGCAAGAAGTCGATCTGCTTACAATCGTCAACGCTGCAATGCTTTCCAAGGTCAGGGAATTCTGGAGTTCCCATGGAAATTCAGAGCCGGGAAAGGAAAGTGGAGAAGAGATTGCAGCGAAATCCAAAGAAGGAATTCGGGATTAACGGGAAGAATGTTTTGGATGCCCTGGATTTGTTGCGAGGATTAAGAATCGTCTCTCTGAAGCATTAGAATCCCCCGGATTTAGAAAGGAAACGAAGAAGCCGCGAAGTCAAGAAGGTGGAAGGGTGAGGTCGTTGAAGAATAGACTTCCATTAGAGACTTTATAAAAGGAAAATAAATTAATTGACCATATGCACAAGAGAAAGGAAAAAAAATAATTTTTAAGGCATGTTTGGTTTAACGAAGCTAACACCCAACAGTTTCTTTTTTGCCCTTTTTCATTTTTTTATATTTTGTTTTTGCTTTGTCAAAGCAAAGCCAATGTTACTTTTTAGTATTTAATGTATTTATCGGTAAGTTTTAGAAATGTTATGTTATGAGATGTTTCTTTTTTTTTTTTAACACTTGCTTAAGTATTTTAAGTGTTAAATTTATGTGAACAAATTTTAAATTTAAGAAAAAAAAAAAGTGCCTAAAAGCCATAAAAAGAGGTTTTGCCAAACACACCTTCGTGTATTTACATCCTAATTCCCAACTCACACGAAATCGATCAAAAAGAAAAAGATTAATATACTTACTATTTCACAAACTTATTTTGTAGTTAATCGTACGGACACACGGTAAAACATTTAATTATTGAATGATTGATACTCAATAATAAAAAGTCTGTCCCTTCATCGATGAATCAATAAAAACGGTACTCTTAACTTTTTATAATTATGTTAGAAAAAATTATTTTATAATTTAAATTACCTTAAATTATAAAAACATTAATCATGAGATGATGATAGAGTTTTTTTATAATTAATAATTAGAGATTATTTATTTAATAATTAATATTTTATAATTAAATATAATTTAAATTATAAAAACATTAATCATGAGATGATGATAGAGTTTTTTTAAAATTAATAATTAGATATTATTTATTTAATAATTAATATTTTATAATTAAATATAATTTAAATTATAAAATACTAAACTTTATTTCATTTAATGTCAAAATCTTTTAATTCATTAACCCACATTTGGGGTATTACAATATCTATAATTAATAGACTTATGCATGGTGTTTTAAAAGGCTAGGTAGACATCCCATCTGCATAATTTTTCATACCTTTCCATTTCTTCTTTTTTTGAACATATACCTTTCCATTTCTTCGTGTATGTATAAATTCTCTAAAATATTCTTCTCTCGCTTTTATACATATCCCACTTATAAATTATTTGTTTTTAATAAAGTACCATAAAGGTAATCAACAAAATATCACCTATTAAAAACTTGAGAATCAACAATAAAGATCTAAAGTTAAAATTTTTATTTGAGTAAAAATGCTGTTATCTGTGTACATTCCATTATCAGACGTGAAAAAGAAAAAAAAATGTATGAAACATTTATAGAAGAGAAAGTATTGAAAATTTGGATAAATTTGAGGGAACTCATGCAGGCCTTTAATCCAAACAATTTGAGGGACTGCACATGGTCTCTTCCCCTGGATTGGGTTGGAGACAGATGGGCTTGGGGGGGTGCTTTGGTCAAGAATCAAACCATGAATGAAAACTTTTGCCTTGTTTGGTTGACTTGTTCCACTTTATTATTTGTTTGTTTTTATGTTTGAACCCCTTTTGTTTTGAAACATATTTTTGAACCCATCTATGCCTATGACAATGTCAGGTTAGAATTCTATAAAAAAACATTTCCAATATTTCTATTTAATGCATGGATAATATTTTGCACTAAAAAAGGTACTCATAGTTTGTATTTACAAAAATAATATAATTATGTAATATTATAAGGATATAATCTTGATATGTTATTATATATTTTTTATATATTCATGTATTTGATGATATATTATAACTATAAATTTATAATTTACATACTATTATAGCTACAGCACTGTTGAGCAGACGCATGCACTCATAATTGCATCTAAGAGACCCACTTATTTCATAATTTATGCTATACAATTTATACTATAAAACACTTTTTTTTATTTATTTAGAATATGTTTATCTTTAATCAATGACTTATTAGTTCAAATAAAAAAAGTTCAATTCTTTTTAAATAAAATCTTAAGTTTAAATATTGTAAATAGAATAATAAATGTTAAGAGAGTTTCACCCTTATAGAATTTAACGCGTCTCAATTCTATATTAATTAGAATCTAACATAACTTTTAAATACTGAGATGTTTAGTACCAAAAATAATAATATGTTTATCTTGTTGTTACCACTAACACTAACAATAACTTAGCTTTCAAGTTAGAGGTTGATCCGAATCTTGAGATAGACCAAAATAGCTAATAGAATCAACAATCCACAAATCATATACATAGATGAAAAAGGAAGAAAATGGGCAGGCTGAATCCATAACTAAATCCATACCCTGCTTGGATTGACGCATCTGAATACTCAGCCAGGACTACTAGCCCCCTCCTGGGTCAAATGGGGTGGCTTAGTTGATTCTTACCTGTCAATATCTCCTACCACTTTGACAGACTAAAACACATAAACAGACAAGGAAAAAGGCAAATAACAAGGGACGGACTGGGAAAGTTTTAATACTCTAAAAAAATACACTTGATATTGGGATTCCTTCGGTTCAGTTCAGCTACATAAAACCAACATGTGATAGCACTAAGGACAAGTTGGGAAGAGAAATCAATAGATTTTCACTTTAGGGTCACAGAGAAATTCAAGATACACCCACTGACATGTTTGAAACTTTGAAATGTCCTTGTTTAACTTTACATTGAAAATAAATGCATTACCTTTAGGCCTTCAGCTATATTTTTGAACCTCAAAAACCACACCCATTTAGGTAGGTAATCAACAAAGCAGATAAAGTAATCAAAAGATTGGAGTGCAATAATCCCACAAGAAGATCCAAAGTACCAAAAGTATATGCGCAATGGTTTTTAATTTGGAATCCTATTTTAGTTGAGTTGAGTCCCTTGAATTTCATTCAGGCTATGAAAATTTAAAAATATTCTTAACGATCATCAAGCCTGGTTTTTTTTATCTTTTTATGTCCCAGCATTAAAATTAGCCAGTCTGGACCGAAGGATAGTCTTTTTGTTTAGTTTTCTCCCACCTTTAAAACGATGCTTCTCTCTCCCTCTCTCTCTCTCTCTCTCTCTCTCCCCATTATTTACTCCCCAGCACCGTTCTATTGTTTCAAACAGAAACAATCTCCCTAGAGTACCTGAGTACCTGTTTTCTACTCCAAAATCTTCAACTCTTAGCATCTCAGTTTCACTCCTTCCTCCCTTTCTTTGTTCTCTGTAGCAGAAAGTCTCAGACTACTTTGCCTTCTAACTTTCATATCTGTCCTACTCTCTCGAGGTAGCCCCTATGTTCTCCTAAATAACATCTCATTGTGGCTGTGACTCCTTTCTTTCTTTCTTCCTTTGTTCTTTTTCAGTAATATAAGTATTTAGGACTTTGTAGGGAAGACAGTGTGGTGGTTGTCTTCAAGTGTGGTGGTTGTCTTCATGGGGACAGTGGAGAATCAGTTCACACCAGTGGTGCAGCCACCGCCAGCAGTGGCAGAGCCACCAAGCCGGTACACACATCGATCCATTGAAACACTGGTGGTGGTGCTGGCAGTTATCACCATCATAGGTGTTATTGCAGGAATCATAGCTCGGCTGTGTGGTGGAAGGCATTTTGGTGGCAGTGGAGAGCATGACATAGAAGGCTGGGTAGAGAAGAAGTGCAGGAGTTGCATTGATGGTGGAATCCCCAGTGCTCCTCCTCCTCCTCCCCCAGAAGAATCAAAACCAGCAAAAGAAGAAGCAAAGCAGTAAAGGATAGAAATAGAAGAAAAGTCCAAGTTCTATTGTAATGGTGGGAATGTTATCAAAGTGATTAGCCCAAGCAGAAAAAGGTGAACTCTAGCTGCTTTTGTCTAGCAATGTATCATTATCTACCTTTACTACAAAACCAGCAAGAATAGGGTAATGTTTTTGTTACAAAGCTAATAATGTATTTCCTCATCAGTCATTACTTCCCTCTGCTACTTGGAAAAATTCTGTTGTACCCCGTGTTACCTATGACATGGCCATCTCTAAAAAGCTAACACCTTAAAAATCTTTGCATCTCATGTTGAGGTGTAAATTATCTATAGAGGTTTTTGAGGTGATATTTTTCTATTGACTGAGGATATTACGTTATAGGTATACCCTTCACACAACAGACACTCCTTTTACTTTCAGTAGTTCTACCCCTTTGATTTTCTTTTACCTTTTCTCCAGAGAGAGGGTATAATTGACAAACATTCTCTTCATTTTTTTTTTTAAACAGACATAAATTAGAGAAAAGTGCTTTTTAGTATGGGCTGCATTTTTTTTTTTTTGTACAATTCGAGTATTGAAATTAACCAAACACCATTAATGAATAAACATAGAAGGCAGTTTCAATGAAAGAATTTTGGTAATTTTAATACCTAGATTATAAAAGAAAGTATAGTCCATACCCAAAAACACTTTTTTATATTTAAATTATATAATAGAATGCAAAACCTATTTTCAAAACTTCTTATGTCAAAGACTCAAAGCTAATTAGCGTATTCCCTTGAGAATATGATTTCCACCACATGTACAGTAGAAAAAAGGCAGTACAACAATCGCTTTTTCAAAAGCAAAACTTTCATAACTTCGTGTTCTATGCTATTGATCTTTGCTTCTTTTTTCTAAAGCTTACACGAACATACCGTTGCTAGTTCCTTTTTTAAACACTACAAGTAATAAAGCATCAAAACAGTCCACCCTCGATTGTTTCTGCTAGCAAGATTCCTTATTTATCTTTACTGGTATATCTTTCGGTAATCATAAAGATCCCAACAAGTAGATTCTATTGTTCAAATCAGTAATCATAAGCCCTTAGACAAAAGCTCTTGGCTACTTTTCCTTTTTGTTTTAAAAGAGAGAAACAAGAAGAAAATACGTAGTCTGTGATAGTAACAAATCACAGGTTAAGATAAAGATTGCACTTCCGTTCCTTAAGAGATGTTCAAGTGGTTAAAAGTTGGAATTTTCATATTAGAAATCTCAAGTTTGACTTCTAAGGATGGGTGGGAGAGGTTTCAAAAAAGGGAAGGCTATCCCCTTATTATATAACCTACTATCTGATATACTGAAAGAAAAGAAAAAAAAAACTGTACATCCCTGTGTCAAGCATATATATCTAAGTTCATGAGTTAATCATGGTTCTGCTGGACTTGATCTGTTAGAAATCAAGCCTAGAAAAAAGATTTACTTGGTTCCTGGTTCTAGCAAAACAGCTCCTTAATCGAGCTGATTCAAATGTTAGTGAGAAACACAGGTTTCAGGATCTGATATATCCAACCATGGTCCTGAAGGCTTGCTTATTTTGATAGTCTGGGGAAAGGAAGTCCGATAGACATGCCTAGACTCAGTGCACGGACAAGGTGTCAGTTGTGTTTCACCCCCTCTGCTACCAGACAGGTTAAAAACACGCTAGAAATTTTGAACTTCAACAGAAGTTTCTAGCATTCTATATTCTAGTGTTAATAGAAATTGTCTCAATAATCAAATAAAAGTAAGGCACTATATATAATTAAGGCTATATTCGGTACAGATGGTAGGAAATCCTTTTGAATTTCAAGAAATCTTTTTGGACTCCAAAAGCTCTAACTTCACCAAACTAGTACCACTTATGAAAAATATTACAACTTCTCACAAATTAGTTTTTTGTTCATTTCATTGTGAATCCCAAAAGCATCAAATCGATGCTTCTACATGAGTTTTTCATTTGAATTTTAATGAAATTAACACATTATTTTTATTTTATCCTTATTTTTCTTTTTATTTACAAAAACAACACTTTTACAATATTTTTTTTCCTACAGAACTTCTATTAAAAACTCCAACCACACCAAACGGGCACTAAACAACAGCATCCTTGGAAAAGAAGAACACTGTGAGAGCTGGACCAACGCAAAACCAGTGGCCAAAAATAAAGAATACAATATGAATCTGGATTCAATGTCTCATTGCAAATAGGCAAGAGGAGATCAAACAAATATAAGAATCAATTTTTTATATCATATATAACCCATCAGGGAATATGCAAACAACAACAGGATCATATGGAGCAGCTAGTCACTTATGACCATAAAATACACAAATAAATTAGCTCAAGATATTAAAAAAATGAAACTTGAGTAAAAATGTGTGGGTTTGCATTAGAACCCACATCCTGTTTGTTTTCCTCACACAACAACCTACATTCCAAAACGAGTATAAGAGAACTTAAAGCAAATACCTTTGGGATTTTCTCCTGAGGATATCCAAATAAAGCTTACACATAATCTTTCTATCATGTTGTCTTGTTCTTGTTCCTTTAACAGTTTATTCCACACAGCTCTACATCTGGGCCAGTTATCTGAGTTGTAAATGGATCAATTCGAATCCATAAAAGTGAGAGGATAGAAGCAAGGAGAACCGACCACACAATAACAATTGTAGGCGTTCGGTTCTGACGTCCCATAAGACCTTTGAGGAAGGGGTAGAGATGAATAATCACCCAGAAAGCAAAAAATAGCTTGCCAAAGAGTGGACCCCAAGACTGATAACCACTGTTGATGGCATAAGAGACTCCTGCAACTACTCCAACAATATTAATTATAAGGAGAGTGGTTGGTGGGATGAGAAGAGTAGTCCACTTGAACATATAGAGCTCAGCAAAATCCCCATCTTCATCAGATGCTTTAGAGGTGACAGTGAAGTTGGTGTCAATGCCAGCTAGGACTTTAAGTAGACCCTGGAAAACTGCAAACAAGTGGGCCGACACACCTCCAATAACCCAGAACTGTTCATTTCTCCACCATTCATCAATCCCGACACCGCTCCATCTCATCTCCAATATACCAGTAGCAAAGATCGAAAGAAAGAGAGATATGAACCATATACTTGCAATGTTACTGATCTGCAATTAAATCACAAACCACCACAGTTAATCTCAGAGTTTGTTGTTCATCTCAATAATAGGCCATTTTAATGTCTTTCTAGAACACTTTCCTACCAAAACTTTTCTGACTCAATTAGAGTTTACAAGTTTTACAGTGATATCTAAATATCATGACTGAGAAGAAAGATTGATCAAAGAGCACAAAAATCTAATTCTATTTACCTGTGGAATGATAAACTTCCCAGTCAACAAGCAGACAGCTGGCAGCGTACAATAGAGAAGAAGGGGAATGGCCGTAACTGGATATATGGTGGTATTGATATAAGCAAATCTCTCAAGAAATTTCAGCCTTCCCCCATAGCCATACCAAATAGGACAATGGCGACTGAATAGAATTTCAATTGAACCTAGAGCCCACCGAAGCACTTGGTTTAGACGATCAGAAAGGTTAATTGGAGCAGACCCTTTAAAGGCAGGGCGTTTTGGCATGCAATAAATGGATTTCCATCCTCGAGCATGCATCTTGAATCCTGTAAGAATATCCTCTGTAACAGAACCATAGATCCACCCTATCTGCAAAATATGTATAACTAGCTCAATATCCAGAATTAGACGAAGAAGAGATATCAATATTACACTGTTATCAACTAACAACTATATTTGGAACAAAAGTAGAAAACAAAACGATGTCAGATCTCCCATAAAATTTTCAAAGACCATAGGACAAAATAAAAATAAATAGAAGGCCATTAAAGAAGGATGTTCTGCCAAGAAAAATTAATTATTGTGCTCAAAATGTATTTTGAGAGTTTCGTTCTTCATCAAAGGCCAACTGAATGTTTCTGCCACACATAGTTCACATGTTTTTGGTCCACACATTCAAAATCAATTAAGTTGCTCAGACGGTAAAAGTAGAAATTATCAAAGTAATTCCAGAAACAAAAAATGGAGGCATCTTACTTCACTTCCCCAGTCTGTCTTGTCCTCATATCCACAGCTAATTACATGAATAGCTTCTTTCAGGAGAGATTCTGGAGTTGCAGATTGTGGAACCCCACCATTTTCCATCAGTGTTGAAGCCACAAAGGCTGCTGATTGACCAAACCTTTGCTCTAGTGTCATCTGTGACATACGTAGTGACTTCTCATCATCAAATCCAGTACCTGTACAAAAAATAAAGACACAACTCTATCAGTGTAAGATCAGTGTAAGACCTTACAAAATAAAATCTAAAAAGCTCAATTAAATACAGTATTAATCTACTTTTTTTTGGGAATGGCAAGATTTCATTCCACTAAATCAAAAAGGCATACATCAAATCACCAGGGCATACCAGGATGTTCACTTAACTATCATTTCCTTGCACTAAATAAAAACTAAATAAACTGAAAATCTAATGAACTAGCTCCAGAGGAGTACCTATGGGATTCCTGCCTAAATGTTCTTCTATTCCTTTCTCTCTATATGCTGTATAGGATGCAATACTTTCTGTAATTAATGTCAACTGCCCTGTTTCTTCAGCAGAGCAACATTAATCTACTTATTTCTTGTGGTTTAGCATTACTTGTTAGCAAAGTTATTAATACCGTTTCGTACCAGCTGTACCGGTTTTTGTATTAGTCCAAAACGGTACAAAATTCAATTTCGTTTCGGTTAAATTTCGTCAATTTCAGTCAAATTTTGGTGTACCGGTTGACATTTTGGTGTACCAGCCGATACACCGAAAATGTGCCGGTAGAAGAAATCAATTCAAATTGGAAAGAGCAGTGCTAGGGCCACTCGCTTCTTGCACTCTCCAACCAACAAATGCCTTTTTATTGGGCCACGTAAGTTTGCTTGAAGGCTATGAAATCCACCTCTTTCAACCAAAATAACGTGGACCAATGAAAATGGAAGTGTTGGTTGGAGAGTGCAATTGGTTAGTGCCTCTAGTATTACTCAATTGGAAAATGTGTCAGTACAAAGTCAATTCAAATTTAAAAAATGTGCCAGTACAAAAGCAATTCAAATTTGAAAGTAAAGTTTATTTTTGGTCCTTAATTTTAAAGTTTTAAAGTTTTATGTAATTTTCATTCTTTAATTTTTTTTTATATAATTTTTTAGTCCATTAACTATGAAAGATGTATTTTTTTAATTTTTTTATCAGTTATTCAGTTAAGTTTGTCTAAATAATAAATATACATATTTAATGTTCAAAAAAAAGAAAAAAATTATGAATATTTTATAAAATTGGTTATTTTAAACTTGTTTTCAATTTCTAAGAATATAATTTATAAAAATATATATTTATAACGATAAATCCAAAATGATACGTGAAAAATTCCGGTATCCGGTACGTACCATTCCAGTAGCAAAACTGGTACATATACTGGTACGGTATTGACAACTTTGCTTGTTAGTCTCTAGTTGTAACAACATAACAATTAGATGACGCACGCACACAAACATACATATTATTATATTCTTTGTTTAGGGTGGCATTTATTGGATAATGTTTTTTGGTCTAAGTAGTGTTTCCTTTTCATGAACTCTTCAAGAGATAATGATGTAACCGCAACTGTTTATGTTCTGCTTTTGTGTTTCAGCATAATGTGCTAAAGTAAACATGACTGAAGAAAAATGAAATAATAAAATTTTGAACCCTAAGTGCACTTGTTTGCAAACACCACTGAAAAACATAAGTCCCACTGAAAGAGTGGGAAAAAAAAAAAAGAAAAAAGAAAAAAGAGAGAAAACAACCAGGCACCGCATAGAAATTTCTTAACTGAAAAAATATGCACCAGATAAAAACCTGTTATCATATCAAGCAATAGAATATCCAAGTTAAGCTACAGATATGGTGGATTGAAGTTCATACCTTCTATCCCTTCTTCTATATCTTCCAGATTGTATATTGGCACAGTATTGTCCATATGCTTTCCTGACTTTTTCTTACTGGAGTCCTTTTTGCTTGATTTAGAACTTTTCTTTCGTGATCCACCAAAGCAGGCAGACAATAGTCCTGGTTTCTTATGCTTAGGCTTGATAGGAGGCTCATAACCATACAAGGCTGTTCGGTTGAAAACACATCCCGTACCCACGTATACAGGGCCTTGGATGCCATCGAAGCCTCTTAAATTTATCTAAAAAAGTTCACAAGAGGAATATGCAATTAAACTATTGTGTACACAACCCAAAATCATAAAATCAGGACACTAGAAGTAATTTTTAATGCCATGAATTGCAAAAGGAACTTACATCAAAGAATACAGTGTTACGATTGGCATATCGATCATTTTTATCAATCCCATCAAATCTCTGTGGAAACTGAACATAACAAACCGACTTTCCAAGGTTAGGATCCATTAAGAAACACATGGCTTCTCGAAGTGCCCTGCTATTGTTTATGTAATGGTCACAATCAAGATTTAACAAGAAGGGCCCATTGGTAAGAACTGCTGATACACGCACCTGAAAAGGGATATGAACAGAATGTTAAAGGCCAACCATGATAAAACAAAGAATCTCTTGGACCTCTCAATTCCTTTACAACTTACAAGTGCATTCATAGCACCAGCCTTCTTGTGATGTTGAAAACCAGGGCGCTTTTCACGAGACACATAGACCAAGCGTGGAAGCTCATTACCCTCACTATCAAGCCCTCCATTATGTCCTAAGAAAACCTGAAAATAACAAAGTAACAATAATAGACTAGATAAAAAGAATCTAGAATTATCTACCTTCATAACAGACATGAAGAATCTTAATTGAGCAATATTATTGTTTCACAGGCCCTTCTTGTAAGAAACATAGCATGCCAGCATAAAATGGACAAACCTGGATCATTCCGGGATGGTCTCTGGTGTTATTTCCAGGCCAAGGTGTACCATCTTGCATGACCCATCCTTCATCAGGAACTTTCTGAGCTTTTGCAGCAAGCCCATTTATACGAACTTTAAATTCTTCATAATCTCTCTGAATCAAAAATAAATTCATTAGAAAATATAAATATGTGAGTAGCAAATTGACTAAATTAAAGGAATCTAAAATTATCTACCTTCATAGCCCTGCGGTCCTTGACAAATGCAGGATGAACCTTATCTTTTAAGTAGTCAATCTTTTGTGTAAAGTACCATTCTGGAGCACGTGGTTCAATGCTGTATTTCTTGCAAAAAGGAACCCATTTCCGTGCAAATTCTGAAGTTTCAGACATAGCTTCAAATGTTAACATAGCAGCTCCATCATCTGAAACATAGCATGATACTTTGTCAACTGGATAGTCCACTGCAAGTATGGATAGCACTGTATTGGCTGTGACCAGTGGAGGTTCCTTCAACGGGTCCACTGTACTAACAAAGATGTCAACAGCAGCCAGCTGAGATGGCTCTCCTTCTCGATCATATCTGCAAGTTATCAACAAATTGGAGAAGAAAGCTTTATACAGAACTCAAAAAGGCAATACAAAATTCAGTGAAGTTAAGAAGGCAAAAACTACCTTAGAGCCAGCCTATCAAGGTATGTCTCACGGTTCACAGGAAACCATTTGGGGAACTGATCCAATATCCATGATATTGCAAACCATATCTCACAGATTACGGATATTAACCACAAGGCAAAGGCATTGGGAACTGGATTTGTTATACGATAGTGCAGGAAAATACCAAGAATAATGAGCCGCAGAACAATGACCATCCTATAAGGATTAATCCTAGACGAAGGAAGAGAAACCTTTCTGGATAGAGGCTGACGGGCTTCATCATTTCTGCATTACAGGAGTAGAGAAGTAGAAGTTTTAAGGGAAAAAATAACCTAGCAAGCATTTTTAACCAAAAAAAATGCATGAATAAGAACAAATTGGAAAAAATACATAGCAGGGCATATTGGAGAAAAACAGAAGCATTAGAAATATGAAAATATTAAATTTCAGACAAAATTCAAAAGCACACACACACTGCTGCTGGGTATCAGAAAAACATCAAGTGAAGCACTTACAACAAAGAATCATCAACAAGTACATCAGTACTGGTATCAAAATCTCCACCTCCTCTTCCATCTGAAGGGGCGGCAGTGGTAACACTCATTGGAGCCGCATTCTTCTCTGGTTTTATCTTCCAACCATCAATCCTCTCTTTCCAGGCTACATTGCCATAACCTAAGGGCCCAGAATCTCTTGCTGGATCAACCAAGAAAGATATTATTCCCATTTCATGGTATCAAAATTTGAACCAAAAAAGTAAAAATAAAGTAAATCATACTAATAAAGGGTGCATTTGTTATAGATATCTTCTAATAAGGAGCAGATGCATACCCTTCCTGATCCCACTCTCAGGAGATGCCATTGAGAGACGTGCAGGAGATGCAGCAGACAGCTCCCCAGAAACCTGAAACTCATATAAAGAGGCAACATAACTTTACCATCAAATCTAGGAGAGATACAACCAGAAATCATGTAGAAATAATTTGCAAACTCACCGAACTTCCATTAGCAAGAAAAGGAGGGTGGTTAAGAGGAACTTCTTTACTATAGTTTGGTGGCACTACATCTTCCCCTCGACTATAGTTGGTATCCCAACTCAATGTTCGCTCCGGTTTTGGATGCTTCTCACCCTCAACCCGTGATAAATGATTTATAGTGTTTGCCAGATCATCAGGATCAGAATCTTCCACCTCATCCCCACTGATTGGAGGGCTTCCTGAAGGTTACCAAAAAAAAAAAGCAAATATATAAACTCTTTCCGAAATCATTTATGGTAGATTTAATAAGATAACGAGAAACTAACCTTTATGTCTCTTGTATTTGGTCTTGCATTGAGGACAAGATTGGGTTCCATCTTTTCTCTCATACTCATAACATGGACGGCAGACAGGAAATGCACAAACTAGACAAGCAACAAAGGGCTTGCCATCTGCACTAACACCAACATCATCACAGCAGATCTGGCAAATCTGCCCCCCAGTTTTGTTGGACTTCGCCTGAACAACAAAAGTCAAACACGTTTCTTTTTTTCTATTTTCAAAAGAGCATTATGCAGATCCAAACTATCATTATTCGTTTATCAATGCAGCATCATGATTCCCACTGAAAGCATAGAGAAAGAGTGGGGAACTTCCAGTTTCATTGAATTGTAAAATAAATGATCAGCTTATTGATAACCTTTCACTGCAACTAATGAACCTTACAAGATAATTATTACATATGCTACATTAGACAAACATAAATAAGATGAGAGATCTAATGGAATCAAATCCAACAAAAAAACGATCTGAGAATTAAATCATAAGAACCATTTTAGATCTCCAAATCATCAATAAGAGGAAAGCTAGATTCATAAAATTTGAACCAATTTCAAAAGTAAATTTCATTCTTTTTCCCCATCCCTCTTCAAAGATCCAAACGGGGCAGCAAATAACAAGATCTTCAACACAAATAACAAATCACTATGAAAGAGCAGCAACAATGCTAATAAGCTAGAGACCCAAAACCAAAAATTTGATCTTGATCTATGCAAATAAAGATCTTAAAAACTTTACTGACCCCTGTATCTGCTGCAGAATCCATGCTGCTCAAAACAAATTACTAAACACCCAGTTGAAATGCGATCCAGAATCAGCAAAACAAGAACCGCATTGATCTCCCCAGCTGGTCTTCGATTCAAATCGAATCAAAGAACGCTCATTTGGAGTCAAAATGAATCAGAAGATAATTGGGTGCAAGGACAGACCCCGTAAGACAAGGAAGAGCGCCGCGGTATAAGAAGACTTGTTAGCTGTAATTGAAGTGTGATGGCACCGACAGTGAGGCAGGTAAGGACAACACGCAGACAGCTATGCTTACCATCATTTATGGAAGCTTCACTTACACTTTCCTGTTAAAGGAAAGTGAAAAATATGCAAATTTAGGTGACTAATTTGCAGTAAAGGCTAAGATGAGGACTTTCCTTTTTCTATGGGAATGGCTCATAATTCGCCCTATAAGTTTCAATCTTTTCTTGATTTCGTCCTTAAAATTTTTATGTTATTGATTAAGCCCATAGAAGTCATTCGCTTCTTTCAACATGGGTCTTTTTGGGGTGAGATATACTTAAAAACATAAGTGAAAAAAGAAAAGAATATCATTAGTAAATCTTCATGTCTTTCTAAATCATTAAAGACATTTTTATCTTTCAAACTTTAAATTAATAATTTTAAAAATAGAGCAGTGCAAAACAAAAAATAAATATGAGATATTTTACATTTTAAAGCAGCAAACATAAAAAATAAGGGTTTTTGAGTGAAAGAGTTGCATCAATCCTTTAATGCAAGGAGTTTCAAAGATACGTACTTCCTTTATTGAAGATTTAAATAATCTTTTCGGCTTTTTAATATTTAGTAATTATTTAAATAATGTTTAGTTAGTTAATTAATTTGAGTTTTAGTTTTTAGTTTTCATTTTTTTATTTTTAAAAAACTATTATCATATTTAGAAATCAGAATTTATCTAAAAAATTAAAATTCATTACATTTGCTCTAAACATAGCAACAATTACTAAATATAAAAATGTAAAAACAAAAACTCAAACCAACTAAACAAAACCTAAATTGTTGTTTATTTCAAATTAAATATCTAATTAGTACATTACCTTAGGCTTAATTGCATTTTTAACAAAGAGTTGAGGCCTTCATTGCTAACCAAATCATTAGTAGGGCCAAAACAATGAAACACAGTAAGTAGAAGGGCACAAGGAAAGACTACTTTTGTTAGTAATTTCAGATACCTTTCGTTTTCCCACCTAAAGGAATAGATTCCTTTCATTTTCATTTTTATATTGCCCACGATTGCCTTGCCATTGGCCATATTCTTTCCATGGAGAATTGCAATTAAATATATGGTAAAGTGTCATCATCACACAGATCATGTCATCATATAACATGACAATATGGTTCTTATAATAAGGCAGGCATAATAGCTGTCTCAATTGTCAATTCCTAACTGTTAATTATTTGAGATTTTATTAAACTAAAATTCTAAGAGAAGTAAGAAAGGATTTGAAAATTAAAAATGTTTTTATATGTTACATGGTTGTGATATATAATTTAAAAAATGCATTTGGTATTGTTTCATAATCATCTTTTTCATTTTAATTCTAGAAAGGACAAATTGTGAGTTGGTTTTCTAAAATAATTGTAGTTTTTTTCTATAGAGTTTTTGACATTGTAATTAAATGTCTAAGTGTTTGCTGGGTTTAATTTCCAAAATATATTTTTGCGGTAAAAGTTAAAAGCTTTGGTAAACTGTTTCTTTTTAGTGGTTAAGGTATATTTGAGTATACTTAAAAATCAATTCTCTTTAGTATATATAATTAAAAGCAAACCATTCACGTTAGAATTAAGATTTTGTTTATCAATACTGCATTATGCTTCAGTATGTCTATAATTGTAATTTTATTATTTTTTACTATTTCAAAAATTAAAATGTTGATTAAAATTAATAGAGTATATTAAATATAATTTAAATTAATTAAAATTTAAAATTTTATATTTTTTTAAAAAAGTATTGTATTAAAAATGTGACAAGCAAAATTTAAAGAATTAATGAGAAATTATGTCCTCAATGACCTTGCAAAAATTTCGAGTTAATAAATTAAAGTGTAAATTTTTATACCAATTAATTTACAATTCCTTGATAAATTGTTATTTTGAAAGATCTCATTCTTCTAACCTTTCTAATCAACATCAATCACATTTACATGTAATCTTACACGCAATGAAAAGGTAAATCCATGAACTAATCTTCTGATATTTCTAAATTTTTCGCAGAAAATGATGTTCATTAATAATTATCAGCTGAACAAGGACAGCTTGGAGACACATCTCCTAATTGGTCCATATTAACGTTGTCGCACTGTGCAGTGACTCCGCCACCGTCTCCTCCTAGCTTAACATCCTGCAACACAACCCCCAAACATGGATGACTCTTACTGCAATCAAATTTTATTGCCACATCCGAAGCACTTGATCCCCTGATATTTTGGTAAAGCACATTTTGTACTTGGACTGCTGAGTTCTGCAGACATCCAAACAATTTAATTTCATTAGCAAATGAATTTGATATTTTGCAATTCAAACTAAACTCAACTGCAAAAAACGAGTCATCAAATACGGGGCTTGTCCCTGTTGAGACTCCCTCATTTGATGTTTTATATCATATAGTATAGATTACCTAACTTTTATTATTAGCAAATTAAAGATTCATTTTTAAAAAAATCCATGGTAAAATGTTGAGCATGATTACTTGTTCTTTGCAAGCTTTATCCTGGTCACAGTAATCTTGGTCTATGATTATGGGGTTCGTAACATTATTCATTTCGACATTCAAAAACTTTACGTCACGTGCAAATCCAGACCCTCCCTGCATTGAACAAGAAAAATTTTCGAAATTGGGATTTAAATTTAAATTTAAAACTTTTTTTTGTTTTTTTGTTATTCTTACCTGCCATGTTTTGATTCTAACTCCATTTGTGGTTCCAGAAATCTTAGCTCCATCAACAACAACATCGGATACATAATCTTCTGATCCATCTTTTCCTAAACTCCCAATACTGAGCTTGTCAACAAATCATTAGGAAGAAAAAAAATTGTCAATCCACATGTATAGGAGTTATAAGATCTGATCAATTTTTTGTTATTATGGCTTAACTCAGTGGTTATGAAAGTATTGTTATAGAAAAGTGAAGTACAGTCTGTTTTATGTAAACTACACTTTTTATAATTATTGATAGAATCCACTTCTCTATCAATCATTAAAAAAATACAATTTATACAAGACGGACTACAAAACAATATCTCTTATTGTTATTTCACCTTAGTGTAATCTAATTTGGCATAAATGCTCTACCTTTAACCAAATTACTATAATGATAAGTCTAGAAAAGAGTAGTGGTTTGGAACCTGATTCCATGACCAGGACCGCATGTTATATCTTGGGCCATCACCCTCTGGGAT
Source organism: Rubroshorea leprosula (assembly GCA_020521535.1). Lineage (NCBI taxonomy): Eukaryota > Viridiplantae > Streptophyta > Magnoliopsida > Malvales > Dipterocarpaceae > Rubroshorea > Rubroshorea leprosula. Next base: position 614,884 of record BPVZ01000096.1, read on the forward strand.
CCACTTACAATTGAGATACAATCATCACCTTTCATCAAGATGAAAATATAAATTGATTAGAAAACAACACTGCAAGAAATTGCTAGTTCAGGCTGGAAGAGACAGATTTACCTTTAATGAATCAAGGCACAAAACTGATTCATTAAGGGCAAATGTGCTTTTTTTAGTTCAGACTGAAATACCATTTTTCCTGCAAGACATATAATCAAGGAATTTTTTCTGTTGAGTTTGGTACCTGTTCCAATGGTACTTCTTGTGATTCTGATGTTTTGGGTGTTTGTGACATGAATTCCATCAGTGTTGGGACTTTCTTCTGGTGCAGTCACCACAAGGTTAGAAGCTTCAACATTCACACAACCGTCAAAGGTAAGATGCATTTGTTGGGCATCCAGGATGTTCAAGTTATTCACTACCAGATTTTTGTTCCTTTTGAAGGTTAGAGCCTGCAATGCCAATCTCCAAAATTAGGGAGCAATCCATCACTGTCAACATACTATAAGGACCAAAAAGCAACTTAGCGTTAAAAATTTAATTTAGCATCACTCTAAGATTTTTTTTTTTTTGCAACATTTGGTTCTAAACAATAAATTAAGGGATATCATTCCCCCCCTTTTTTTTTGGTAATTGCGGATTGCAAAATAGAGACAACCCGTTCTTGTCTACCATGCAAAGGAGCAAATTACAAATTTTAGCTTAAAATTTTTTTTTTTGTTACACATAAATTTAATATGAAAAACAGACAAACAAGATCTCAAACTTTTTGGTCAGTTGTTGAATAATAAGCCCCTAAAGATTATCAGGTGGTAAATGTGCCCCTTAACTTCTTGAATTGGAGAAATTCATTCAAATTAGGTAGATATGTCATTGCTTTAAAGCCATATGGCTACTAGTGCTCGAGAAAAAAGATAGAAGACTTAAAAGAGAGCATAGTATGATAGTGCTTGACGCAACCCATACCGTTGGGGCACCATCATCATTGCAAGACTGCAAAACAAAAGAAACAAGTCAAAAATTAACTTGATGACCTCATGCTCCGATGGTTGGCACTAAAATATGTAATGTCACTCTTCAATTTCTATTATATATATATATATATATATATATCTTGAATTACGCAATTATAAGGGATGGGGAAGGGGATTTGCCCAATTTGAAGCCGAAACTTGTGCCATCACTTTTCTCAAAGAGAAGTGTGGCCATTGGGCTACACAAGTGCTTGGCCTTCTAGTTCTATTTTCCTCTAAAAGCGAAATTAAAAGTTTCATTTTCAAAAGAAAGGAGATTATGCCAAATTGCCAAGCACTAGTAGGTACTTACTTTCTTTTCACTTCTTTTGCATGAAATTTGCCACCATAGATTCCCATTGCCTTTGATGGTACCACCTCCTTCTACCAATAAGTTCTCAACATCTTCAATTACAAGCCAATGTCGCTGATCTTCCTTGTACACAGATACATCCTCGGGGGCTTCTATGGTTCCAGATATCTAATATTACACACTCACCAGTCACCATTTTTGAATCATTCAACTTTCTCGTTAAGATTAGCATGATTGAAGACTTGAATTAATGGATCACCTGTAATTTGAGAGGAGATTTACAAGGACCTTTGAATGTTATTGGCTTAACTAGATAGATCTTCCCTTGGGGCACCAAAAGTGCAGCTCCTTCAGTTGAACATGCTGCCTCCCAAGCCTTACTAAATGCCTGACACATGACAAAGAGGTATATATGCAAAAATTGTTAGTCGTTAGTAAGATGCACATTAGTCTTGCCTCCTAAAATTAGGAGTCCGGTTTCAAAAAAAAGTACTTTTAATAAAGATTGCGTGTAAAAGAAAATACTAAAAAACAAAATAAAATTGAAAACAGAATCAAGTAAACAAGCAAGAAAAAATGTAAAATTGAATTTCACATGTATTCTTTCACTTTTTTTCAGTGCATATATATGAACCTGCAAATCTTGTCTCACAACTGAAAAAGGCTAAAACTAAAAGCAATTTGTGCTATATGAACCTGCAACTCTTGTCTCAAAACTGAAAAAGGCTAAAACTAAAAGCAATTTGTGCTTCCAAAAAAAAAAAAAAAAGGAAATCTCTCAAGTTTGTACCTCAGTGCTGTCAGCTCCATCACCTTTGGCTCCATAATCATCAACAGAAAACGTATTGTGCGTCGGTCCTTCACAATCTTCATCGTCCTCCATGTCCATGGTGAGATTTTCATCCCTTTTTGGTTCCGAAAATCGACCAAAATTGGCAATCCAAGTTCTGCTGAAATAGGAAGGTTGTGCCTTTCCTTGAGAATGAGCATGTCCAACAACAACATAGCCTAAGAATACATTACAAACGATCAAAAAACAGGGGAGCAGTTGTCTTCGTAGACCCATTATATCCCAAAAGAAAAAAAAAAAAAAAGGTATATAATCTGGAATTTGTGGAAGGTTGAACGGATGAATAATATTTATACCATAGATACTTATGACGAAACCTTCTTTAAAGTTTTAATGAAAACATGGATACATCACTTAGGAAATATACCCATTAAATAAAATCTTTAAGCATTTTAATGTTAATAT
>BPVZ01000096.1:666851-692044 GCA_020521535.1 Rubroshorea leprosula
AAATTTACTTTTTTTTATCAATAATTATAAAAAATATAATTTATATAAAATAAATTACACTTCAATAGTATGTTAAAAATCATAGAATAAAATTCACCCTTAACCTTTTCACTTTTTTTTTTTTTTAACACCAAAAACTTTTTTTGGATAAGCATAAAGGTGCATATGATGGTAGGACGCGAATATATGATAACATAATAATTATAATTAATGAAAATCAATGCATGAATCTAATTTATTAAAATAATTATTAATGTAGGTGTCGATCTCAGGAAAAGGATGTGTACGAATTTTTCTAAAATTATTAGTGCATTATTAAGTTATTTATTGAGATAAGTCATTTTCTCTAATTATTAAGACAAAGACGGGCCCTGGGAAGCTCCAAGCTAATTAATCACCACAAATTAAGATTGTGATTGCTTTTCCCCAGAATAGCTTTATGCAGCCCTAATCAAATCATAGAGATATAGATATAAGTTCTTGTTTCTTCATCTTCTTACATATCTTTTCAAACGTTACTTTATTTATAAATATAAATTTTATATTTTTAATTAATTTTAAATAATTTATTTTTATTTTTATTCATTTTAATTAATGTTATATATTTTTAATAATTATTAAAAATAAAAACATTACAACATAAACAAACGAAACAATAAAAGCATCCGTGCATATATACCTCAAGCTTTCATTTTAAAAAACTTCTCTTCCGACAAAGGAAAGAAGCCCTTATTTTGTTTTTAATTTGAATTATTTAAAGTTTGTTAATCAAAAGAGGAGGGTCTCTATAATAGTTTAGCCAAATTATTAACAAATACACCTCACCAGTGTTCCTATGTTTAGAATTTGAATTTAGTGTTTGAATCTAATTTTTCCTCCCTACTCTTCTAGTTTTTTATAACTACATGTTGGGGTAGAAAGGAATGAAGACGAGAAAAAAGGAGGAGAGGATAGAATTTTTCTTTATTTAATAATAAAAAAATTACAAGAGATGGGAGAAGAATTTTTTTTTATTTTTTCTCTTAATTTATTAATTTATTTAAATAAAAGAAAAAGAGGGGAGGAAAATGTAAGGATAAAATTCCTCTTCTTTTCTCTATCATTTCTTTAAAGTCAAACATGCAATAAGAGTTTTAATTAATTAATTTATCTAAAAAAATCATAAAAAAGCTTGTTAACCTAAAACATGGTAATAATTGCTATTTTTTGACCTTTTTTTTTTCAAATTAAAGATTTAAAAATTATTTATGCATTTATTTATATTGCCTTTAGAAAAGAGTTAAAAGATAAAGTACAACTTTTGTTATAAGATAATTAATTAAATTAAAAAAATAATGACATGATTAAAATAAAAAATATTTATTCATCTTAAAAAATATAAATATGATAATTAATTTAAGATAAATTTAAAGTTAAAAGATAATAATTAATTTAAAATAAAATAATTAAAAAAAACCAAAATTACCTCAAATATAAATTATTAAATGAAAAAAATCTCAATATCTAGAACCTACTCTTATTTAATAATTAATGTTGTGAAATCAAAACACAATGATGGTAGGATACTTTTTCAAATTCTCCTATCTCAAATCACTTGAATTTTTTCTTCTCTTTTTTGTACCCTCTCTCACACTTGCTTTTGTTCAGACTTCAGAGACGAAAATATTTATCCTGAGGTGGGGACCAACTTCAGGGAGTTGGGTGATACTATAAAGATAAATTTTTATATTATTTTATAATATAATTTTTATACGTTATTAAATAAGTAAATATATTTAATATTATAAATTTTATATAAATTAAAAACATTAATTATTTAAATAATATATTAAGTTATATTAAAATGTGATATAAAAAGATTGTTTCAAAATCATTTTAAAAAAATGTTTATCCACGTCACTGCTATTCTTAGTCAGCACCAACTAAGCATGCCTCTCTGATTCCAACACGTGTCAATCATGCTCTCCCAGTGCGTGGCATATGACACGACACAACCTAATTTTGTTTTATCTTACGTGGCGACCGATGGTGAAAGGACGGGATTGTGTTTTAACCATTATCTGCATTACAGGTGGTTGGTCAAGATGATATTTTGCGGCAGCGTGGATCTTTGCCACGTAGTATTTTTATCTTTTAAATAATTCAGATATAATGGGGCGTGAACAATGGTTCCTATACCGTATGATTTGGCATTATATTCTTCTATTCATTTAATTTTAATAAATTATTTTTTTATTTAATAAACTAAAATAAGTAAATGATATAAATAGTTTAATAATAATTTTTTAATAAAAATAAAAGTATTAAATTCGAATTAGGTGATGTAGTGAATGAATTGAATTAATAAATAGAAGAAAATTGCATTTAATTGTAATTCCAAAAAAAAAAAAGATACAATAATTAATTAATTAAATTTTATATTTATTTTTAATTAAACACAATTTAAATAAGTCATTTTATTTAATATATTTTATAATTATCTTTTTAAATTAAAAATAAAATAAAAAATAAATATATTAAATAATATCTTAAAAGTATATAATTAAATTTGAACATCTTAAATTTAAAACTAAATTTATTAAAATTAAATAAAGTATTCCAATAGGAAAATAATTATGAGACAACCTTTCTTGGTATGTTTCTCATGTAGAGTTGAAACAATCTTTATCAATAAGTTTATCATAGAACTTTACATTTTATTTAATAATTGATTTTTTTTATTTTGTTAAAACATAAGGTATGATATATATATCTATTTATTTAATAATATATAAAAATTATTTTACTGATTTAAGTAATTAAATAGTAATTTCCTTTTGGTGAAAATAAAAAATTTTAAATTTAAATCACATAACATGTGAAAGAAGTAAATTAAGGGATGTGAAAGAGTTGCTTTTTATTGTTCAATCTAAACTTGAAAAAAAAATATATAGAAATTGTAAAAAAATTGTAAAAATAAATTACCCATATATCATTATTTATATTTTTATTAATTTTGTTTATTTAAACTAAATCACATATGATATTATATGCATCTATTATTTAACATTGCATCATATTCTACAACTAGTGTCATTATATTTGTAGCATTGCCATTTTGAAAATATTCTGTACCTCAGAATTCTGAGTATTTTGGTCATCAAGAAGGCAAAATGCAAACAATATAAATTTGGATGGATCCAAAAGAATGATGACAAAAGAAAGAAACTTGGAATCCAATATGTGAGGTGGTCATGTGGCTTGAGTCCTATAAATATGCTTCCAATTAATTGATTTAGTTTAGATTCTACATACAACCTAGCTAAGTTATGAATTGGGAATCTCTTAATTGTACTTTATATTAAACATTAACATAAGACTCTACTACAACATTATGTTATACTTTATATTTTTTAACCATTCTTGAACCTTCCTCAAACTGAATCAATCAAAATTATGATGTTTTTAATCATAACCATACCCAAACTAAAATGAAATCACAAAGAATTTGTGGTATTGACATCTTTATTGTGACAAATGGGAACATTATAACATTATCTAAAGTAGTCGAAAAATTACTGTACAATTGATCATCCTCTTGTAATAAGAAATTATCTCATTTCAATGATCATCACAAAATAGATTGATCTTCGTTTAATTTTTAGTTGTTCGATTTTAAAGTTATAACATGTTTTGTCCCTGTTTAAAAAAGCCTAGGCAAACATGTTTATCATGTTCTCATTACATAGGGGCTTTGAATGTGAAGTCTTTATCCTACATTAGTGACAGGTGTGTGAGTTTAATAAAATATATAAAATTCTGTGAAACTTTAAATTAATTGATTTTAAAGTTATAATGTGTTTTCTCTCTATTAAAACAATCACAAAACAGATTGATCTAGAAAGGGATGCATGCAATCACACGGTCAACATCACATAATTAAGCCAAAATTGTGATGGGTCAGGCTGATCCACTGCACCTTGCCTCCATCACTCTCCAGGTGTATGGCTGTGCCACAGCAATTGGCATCCACCTGATCTCAGAATCACATGCCTGTTCTAATCATGATCCTTAATTCTTGATGATGTAATAGTGGAACATACTCAATCATTTTTTCTCTTTTTGATCAACCAAAAAAAATTTATTAAATGAGTACAAAGGATACCCCAACCCGTTACAACATGAGTAAATCAAATGTGTGTGCAAACAACCCTCTTAAGTAAATCAAACAATTTCACACAACCAATCAAACAATTTTGGAATATCCGTGTAACCTGCTCAACCATTCATCCATGAATGTGTAAAAACCACAGACTTCCACATAATATGTCAGACAAATCCCAGATCCCACGGCTGTTTCTTTCATTTTCTTCTCCACAAGGAATGAAGAAAAAACCATCTGCCCCCTTGATAATTGTAGGATGGTGGGTCCATGTGGATTTGCTTGCAATGTCATGGCAAGTTCCAACAATATTTTTCCACATTACTCAATAATTGTGATGATTACATCATATTCTTAATCATGTAAGTAAGTTCAAAAATTTTTAGTTGAGTCAATTTCACAAAATAGTGCAAAGAGAAATACTAGTTGCACCTACATTTACTAAGTCCAACTAGCACTTAGTGTGCCTTTATTAGACCGAGTATAAATTTTGTATTTACACTCACATCGTGTGCTACTAACACTACTTTAATCCCAAATGATCTTATAAGATAATAGTATAATTTCTATTTTCAAAGATTATAGATTTGAGTCGTGATGAAGAAGAGAGGATTAGCTCACATCATAGACCCAGGAATTTCAAAAAAAATTGTTTCATGACCTTTAAAAACATTAATTCATTCTCATTCTCATTCAATCCAGAAGAAAGAGTAGGGCAAAAAAAAAAAAAAGAAGAAGAAGAAGAAGATGGAAACAGGTCCAATTGAATAGGATAATGAAGCCCATTTTCTTGAATTATGGGTTGTAAATGTTGGATTATTTAACTTCCCAAGCACACAGAGGGTTTAAGGAGTAACAACTTTATCTCACAAAACTTCTGTTAAAAATCTAAACTGCATTGAATCCTAAGACACAAACTATTATAATAAGCTTTTTTTTTTCCTTAGAAAGCTAAACAAAAAAAGTAGCCTTTTTTCTGTATAACTATTCATTTCGTTTTTTCTTTATAACTATTCATTTCTAAACATTTACCTTGTGCCTCTGGTGAGTTATGCACTATCATTTCTCATCGGCAATGATCCATCCCTCAGCAATTTTAGACTTAGATTGTTGAACCGCTCTCGTGAATACTGCCTTGATGCTTTCCTCCAATCTGTACCAGCTTTCATCATCACAGAAAACTCGCTGTAACTTATTCTTCCATCCTACAAGTTCAAGAAAGATAATTCAGCTGTGTGCACTCAATTTTTCTGAAGAGTTGGATATGATGGACTACAAATTTCAGTTAATAATAAACAGTATGATATCATGCATCATGTCTACCAGTTAAATGGAGCACAAAGAGGTGGCAAAAGGAAGATCAGAAACAAGATAAGAGAAAGCAGGAAAATGTGGCTAACCCTGTCTGTGTCCACATCATGCATGATGGCAGTAATGACTTCTTCACTGTCTGTGTCAACTTCATCAGCCAGAGCATCTCTTAGTTCTTCAATCTCTATATACCCACTTTTGTTTTGATCAAAGAATTCAAAAGCCTTTTTAAGGTGCTCGTCGATGCCTATCTTTCTTAGGTAAATGGATATGACACAAAACTCTCTGTAATCTAGATATCCATCTCTATCACCATCACCCTGTAAAAAATTTTGGTGGAAGTAAGATTTTAATTCATCTTGTGTGAATTGTTGCAGATCAAAAAAAAAAAAAAGAGCAAAAATAATGTTGATAAGCAAAATCTCATAAAATCAGGTTGAGAGGCAAGGAGCTAACAGCTAAGTTAAGAGCAAAACAATACATTAAAGAAATACCATAAACCAACAAGCTAAACTGAGAATCATATCACATTCAAAGGCTTTAATCCAAAGATCAAGGTCAAGCATGCTGCAAGGTTCTAGAATTCAAGGTAGACTTACAGCTTCCATCAGAATCTGAATATCTGCATCGGGAACATTTTGACCAAGTTTCTGCAACCCGACCCTTAGATCATCAGTATCAATCTTGCCCTTATTGCCAGTGTCCATCATTTTGAATTTTTCCTTAATGCCAGCTACTTCTTCCACTGATAGATGCTCAGCTATTACCTGTTAATTAAGGTTTCCCGAAATTAGTTGGTGGATGACTTGACTAGAAGTTTTCAATAAAAGATCTCGAACATTACCCTTAAAGCTCTTTTTTTGAGCTTGTTCAGTACAGAGAACTGCTTGAGCCTTGCCTTCACGGTTTCACCCAAGGAAACATCCACAGCCTTCTCTGCATTTTGCAACCAAGGATGATCTGCAATTAGAAGGCAAGAAACAGCTCAGTTACACCTCTGCTACATTTTGAGTTGCAAAAATTTTCATGAGGAAACAAAACTTTGATGCACAATTAAATTTTCATGAAGAAATAACATAGCTATCATGTAGAACTGAAGAATACCTAGCACTTGATGAGCTGTAAGCCGACGGTTAGGATCTGGATCAAGCATCTTCGTTACAAGGTCTTTTGCATTCTCCGAAAGCTTAGGCCAAGGATCCCTCTTAAAATTAATCACAGACCTAATAATTGCTTGTGCAACTCCCTGTTCAGTATCTGCATAGAAAGAAGCTTTAGAGGGGCAAAACAGACCAACAAACACAATGGTAATGTAAAATATGAGATAAATTAAAACCAAAAGAATTAGCGCATAAACTTCAATAACTTATTAACATAAGGAATTTAAAGCAGTATAGATTATCAGATCAAGTGTGTAACAATTGAAAGTAACAGCGTTTCCATCAACAGCTTTTCAAGACAGATAGTGAGATTGTTCATCAGATCAAGTTTGAAGTGAGGACTAAGATTCTGCTCATTCAATCCAAGTCCTCTTCACTGCCTATCACTGTTGCTTGTCAATGGGGGCTCGAATCAATTGTAAAGAATTAAGATTTGTATTGTGTGCATGTTTCACAGTTTGTTTGTTTGATTCTTTCTGTAGCAGCAACATGGCTGCTTTTATTGTAATTGACAAGTTCTGGACAATTAGAATTCATATATTATCCATAAAAAAAGCAGTACAGATTAAGGCTAAGTTAAGTGAAGACATGTAAAATGGTTTCATGAATGTATGACAGTGAAAATCACAAAGGCAGAGCAGAATGTTTAAGTAGTTAGATCACACAAGGTCAAAGGTCACGTTTTTAACTTTCTATTCTTTCTTATCCTTTTCAAGTTACTAAGAGATGGGGAAAAGGGGAGGCTTCCTATGTGTTTTGGTATGTGCATATGTGTCATTTGAATGCCTTTGGAGCTACAACTCCAGTTAAGTGGGCAAGGATTCTCATCAATACAGACTAACCTGCCCAAAATGGTGGAACACCACAAAGTAAGATGTAAAGGATCACACCAGCACTCCAGACATCAACTTCTGGGCCATAATTTCGTTTTAGCACCTCAGGAGCCATATAGTATGGACTTCCAACTATCTCGGTAAATCTTTCACCTGTAACAGTTAAAAATTTCAAACATCAGTTAGTGTACATGGAAGGATGGAAACAGTAAATAAAAACTGGGCAAACATGAAAAATAAAGAAAAAGAGGATACCACAAATGGGAAATGACATTACCAGGCTTAAAGAACACTGATAATCCAAAGTCAATTGCCTTCAAAGGTGCTGTTTCCTTCTTGTTTGCAAACAAAAAGTTCTCAGGTTTGAGATCCCTATGCATCACTCCATGCTTGTGGCAAAACTGTAACAGAAGATAAATAAATTAATAACTCAAACTCATAACTGAGAGCAAATTGCAAAACATTTTGGTTTAAACCAATATTCTAAAGAAAGATTGTAAGTGGTAGCCAACACTAATCACATTTTAATAATAATTAACAAGGGACACCTTCTATTGTCTAAAGTCAAGCCTTGCTTGCAGAGAAACTTTTCATTCAAGAAGCACATAAAGAGACATATACAGTAAAATTTAATTGAAATGAGAAAACAGGATGCATAAAAGAAACCTTAATGAATTTAATTTAATAGAAAAAAAGTTTGGTCCTACTCACAAGAACATAACAATGGACAATGTGAAAATATATTCCAATTAAATTGCTGAAAAAATGATATTAAATGTAAAAGACAATCAAAATTAACTCTGGAAAACTAAGAAAGAAAAATAGTAATTTTTGAAAGATGACAACATCAAAGAGAAAAGTAAACATAAAAATGGAAATAATTAGGGCAAATAAACAAATTGTTTTGTGGAGTGTTGATAAATGTTGCAGGAAACAACACATTCTGTAAACAATAGTTTTCATACTTTTAAAAGAAAATAAAAGAATGGGCAAGTGCAAGATTCTATCAACTCTTGGACCTGAGAGTAACCAATGGATGAAAGTTTAAACCAATCAGAAAGAACTTAAACATGGGTGCTTTCTCCTCCCTCAAGCTAACATTATTAGGGTGGCTGGGCAGGGATCTAGAATACATTGAAGAATGTAGGAAAAAGCATAGCCCTGATCAGGAATACCTGCTGAAAATTGTAAAAGCTTTAGTTGATTGGAATTTGATACCCAAAATGCTAGCAAACTATGTTCTCACTAAAAGTGCCATCACTCTCCAAACAAGAATATAGAGCCGAAAGCTTTCATTAATCATTTCACATTAGTCAATTCAAAGTTCAAAATTTAAACTAATCAGGTTCACAGGTTGCCTTGGATAATCTAATGAATAGAATTTTCAGCACATAACAATGAAGATATCAATTTATACACCTCTACTTGTACATGCAGGAAACAACACCTGAAAACAAACAAACAAATCATAACCAGATAAACCAATCAACACTGGAATTGGCAAGATCAATCAAACCAATACAGTTCAGGACACAAAATCAACCATTACAAATTAAAAAAAAAAAAAATTAAAGAAAAAGAAAATATCCAACTTACCTGAACAACCTCCACAATGGTCTTTATAACCGCAGCAGCAGCCCTCTCAGTGTAACGTCCCCTGGCAGTAATCCTATCAAACAATTCACCTCCCTCACATAACTCCATCACCAAATGCACAGCGTTATCATCCTCATACGTATCTTTCAAGCTCATAATATTTGGGTGTGAAGGCAAATGCTTCATGATTTCCACTTCTCTTCTCACATCTTCTATATCAACGGCAGTCCTCAGCTTATTCTTGGATATTGATTTGCAAGCCAAATTTTCACCTGTTTCCTTGTCTGTACAAAGATGGGTGATCCCAAATTCTCCTCGGCCAAGCTCGCGTCCCAGTTTATATCTCTGCTCAATTTCGCTTCCTGTTGGCTCCTTCAAGACGCGCAACTTGTATCCTCCGTTGCCGCGCTGATCATAATTAATGGCAGACGGGTTCTGCTTCCCCTTGCCTTCCTTCTTCTTTTTCTCATGACGTTGAGAAGCTGATGAAGGTCTCGCACAGCAATTCCCCATGAAAATCAACAAAATCCTGGCTACTCTGTGATGTTTAAGAACTGCTACATGTAAGTTTTTACTTTCAGTTCATATGATATACATTATCATTTGGCCAGAAGAAATCGATGAAAGCAATCTAGACACCCGGATTTGTACCCAAAAATGTGCACAGAAAGATCAAAATCTGATCTTCTGAGGAAAATTCTAGAAGACCCTTCTTCCCTTTATGGAAACTGCAGAGAAAACTCAGGAATCCAGATATGAAAATTTCAAAACTTTTCTCCAAATACCCAATTGAATAAACACTTTCCCTGAATTAAATGAATCCAAAAAGGCCAAAAATTTGAAATCTCAGGAGATCTTCCTAAATGGGTAATTAATACCACAGATAAAAAAGAATCGAAATCCGTACCCAATTTGATGGCAAGTTAGGAAATGAAATAAAGGGGAGATTTTTATAGGAGAAAAAGGAATGGAAAGGGAATAATGGGAATGATTCAGAAGAAGATGAACGAGACAGCCAACACGAAAAATCGAAGAGGAGAGAGGTGAGGAGAGACTTCCCTCCATAATCCATTTCTTTCTGCTGGTCTGTCTCCGTTTACTTACGTTCTGGAGGGAAGAAAAGAGGCTTATTTTGTTAATAATTTATATATTTTTTTATAAATTTTAAATTATAAAAAATGTTAATTAAAAAAAATTATAAAAGTATTAATTATAAAAAAATAATATGTAAAGTAATAAAGAGTTTGACCAATCTGAAAACAGAAATGTTTCCCATGTGCCATGCGCTTTAAAATTTGAGTCCGAGATGAGTTAAAACAGTAATATTTTAAAGAATTAAGGATATAAGAAAATTCGTCAATATTTTTGTCTTTTCTGAGCACAAAAAATTCTTGTGTATCAAAGAAAATGCTTCTCATCTGTTCATGACATGCCAAAAATCTTATGCTTTGCTGATGAGAATTGCCGGTTGGTGGGTGATGAAGGCTGTATTTCAAAAAAAAAAAAACAAATTGTTGATTTATGTTTATTATTTTTTTATGGTTCTGTGGACGCTTCAATTTGGTAGGGGAGAGCTGTGATATTAATTATTAATTAGCTTTTTGGTGGTCCTTATGGTTGATGAGGAAATGAAATAATTTTTAGCGATGGTATGGGACTCAATGGGATGTTTGATTTAGTACAAATGAGATTTTTTGAGTGGATTAAAGGATGGAATCAGAGGTTAGCGTTTACTTTTACTGGTTTGTGTTTATGTTCATATTCATGTGCCAAAGAGATAGGAAGTTTTTGATGGAGGATGGATGGCACTTCTAAATAGGATGAATATAATGGTTTTTATGAGTTGTGTGTGTTTGTAAGTTCCTGAATTGAGAAAATTATTGGTAAAAAGAAGCTTCCTCACTTGTATGGTTAATTAGGGTTAGAATCCTCATTTTTCATCTCTACTCATCTCTACTCATCTCTCTTATGAAAATTTCAACTAGTTGACTTATTTTATAAAAAAAAAAATCATGAATTGAATAAAAAATAAAAAACTTAACAATAATTCTTTTGAATTTGGATTAGTCGGTAGTCCAATGAGTTTCCGAATACCGGATGGTCCATATCAAAAAATAAAAAATAAAAATTCATGAATTGAATGTTTGTAATTGTGGATGCATTTTAGGTATTGTTTGTACAAACTTAGCAATAATTCTTTTGAAAAATGATTCAAACACCCATTGATTTGACACACATGCTGATATTTAACCAGTTCAGCTATTGAAAGATAATATAGATACTGCCAATTAATCAATTCTTCCATGTTGTTTGCAAAGCTTAACTTTTAAACTTTTTCATATTAAATTTTAAATTGAAAAATAATAATTTTATGATAAGTATATAATAGAATGTATTGAATCAAAGAGTGTTTGCATTAATATTAATTTCTTTTTGTTGATAAAAAAAAAAATGCAAGAACATGTTAAGATGTGAGTCTCCAAATGAGCTTGTTGTTCCATCCTCGAGTCGTTCTACTCGGGTAAGAAGCTTTCCCAACTACCTTTGCAATTATTATTGTTTTCTTGGTATTACTTCTTTACATGAGCCTCAATCATATCGAGAGGTCTCTATTAACCCTCTACTAACCCTCTTTGGCAACAAGTTATGTAAGATGAATTACAGGCTCTTGAGAACACTCATATATGGAATTTAGTTGATCTCCTTGCTGAAAAGTCTCTAATAGGTTGTAAATGGGTGTATAAGATCAAAACACGATCTGATGGTTTTATGGAGTATTATAAGGCACGCTTGGTTGCCAAGGGTTTTACACAGGAGTATGGAATAAACTACGAGGAAACATTTGCTCCAGTTACTCATCTCACGTCTATGCATAGTTTGCTTGCTATTGTTGTTATACGGAGATGAAAATTTTTTCAAATGGATGTGCAAAATGTTTTTCTTAATGGTGACCTAGAAGAAGAAGGTTATATGAAACCACCTCCCAGGTTTAACCATCCTCCAAACAAGGTATGCCGATTACGACGTGCATTATACGGGTTGAAACAATCCCCTCGAGCCTGGTATGCAAAGTTTAGTGCTACTGTGAGTGAGTTGGGTTTTACTTCGAGTCCACATGATACAGCTCTGTTCATTCGTAAGACTGCTTGAGATATGATTCTTTTACTTCTTTATGTTGATGACATGATTATTACTGGAGATGATATCGCAGGTGTTGAGGAGTTAAAACAATCTTTCAGTCATAAATTTGAGATGAAAGATCTTGGTGTTTTAAGCTATTTTCTAGAGCTTGAAGCCACTTCTTCATATGATGGCTACCTGCTTTCTCAAGTAAAGTATGCCTCTACTCTTGTTTCCAAAGCTAAACTCAGTGATAGCAGGAGTGTTTTCACACCTCTTGAGCCTAATGTCAAGCTTACACCGATGGATGGCTCTCCACTCTCTGATCCTACTCGCTATTGGCAATTAATTGGTAGTCTGGTTTATCTTACCACAACATGCCCTAACAAAGCATATGCAGTTCACATTGTTAGTCAATTTATGGCTACTTCTTGCTCCACTCATTATGCATCAGTACTTCGCATTATTCGCTATGTTAATGGAACATTGTTTCATGGACTTCACTTTTCTGCTCACTCATCTCTTGAACTTCGTGCTCACTCAGACGCTGATTGGGCTAGAGACTTTAATGATCATAAATCCATCGTTGGATATTGTCTTTTCTTGGTGATTCCTTAATCTCTTGGCGTAGTAAGAAACAGACAGTTCCATCACGTTCTAGCATAGAGGTCAAATATTGAGCACTTGGAGACACCACATCAGAGTCACTTAACTTACGTTGGCTACTAGAAGATATAGGTGTTCCTCAACCGCCTATTACTAATTTTTATTGTGACAATCAGAGTGCTATACAGATTACTCATAATGATGTTTTCCATGAACACACTAAACACATTGAGGTTGATTCTCACTTTGTTCGCCATCATGTTGGACAAGGAACTGTTCATTTGGTTTTCATTGGCTCCACTGATCAACCAACAGATCTTTTCACCAAGGCTCATTTTCGTGGACGCATTCGTACTCTTCTTTCATGAAACCAACTTGAGTTTGAGGATGGATGTTAAGATGTAAATACGCTTAATGTAAATATTTTATACTTTAGAATATTCTAATTATATACTTTATACCTTAGAATATTCTCTTTATAAATACCTATATATAGGTCATTGTGTATACAGTATTATTCAAGAAAACAATAAACATTTCTTCAAATTCTTCTTCTTCTTTTCTGTTCCTAACATAAAAAAAGGAAGTGTATATTCTATAAACCCAAAATTCATATGGTAGAGTTTAGTGATGCAAATTTAAAGTTAGAGCATTTATCTTAAATACATTTAAATAATTCAAGAATTTAATATTCTACGCCCACATTGGCAATTTTTCTTTTCTTTTTGTATTTTTTTTTCCAAAATCCCACATGGGTAGTTAATGGTCGTTAAAGTAAATCTAATTCATATATACATATATATATATATATATATTAAGAGAATATGATGATAATAACTATTTAAGCTTAAGTTTTTGAAGAAAATATAAAAGATTGTTAGTTTATTTATCATTTGTTTTACCTACTTATGCAATAAATAAGAATACCCTGAAAAAAAGATGTCAAGAAAACAATAGATATATAATATCAATACCTCATGTTCAAGTTATATGTAAATATGAAGATTTAAGTTGCATGTAAATGAATTGGGATTATTGCTTTCAATTTTGCAACCAAATTAAAAAAAAAAAAAAAAAAAAAAGTTGTGATTTTTTTTTTTTTTTTTTTTTTTGTCAAAAGTTAACCAGGTGTAATTGTTGTTAAATCCATCCTCTTCTACTTATTTTCGTTTTTGTTTCTTTTAACTTTTAAAAGCAGCTGATATAGGGTCATCTGTGAGTGTTCAAAACATGAAGTTTGATGTCCAAATAATCTCCAAAGTCGAAAGAAACCAACAAAGCATCGTCCCCCTCCGTTCCTCCACCAATACCAACTCTCCTTTCTCGATCAAACCAGAACAGTCCACCCCTCTTTTTTAGAACAAACCAGAACAGTCCAGCCCACCCTTTTTAGGCCCTTTGTTATGTTTTACCAAAATGAAAAAATCTTTACCCCAAGCTTTAACCATTCTCTATCCGTACGGTCGAAGACAACACCTACGTCGACTGCAACGACGAAGACGTTTATTTTATCCAAGCGAAAGCTGGCTAATTTCTGACATTTTGGACCATCGAGATCCTCGAAATAACGATAAACTCATATCCCTTGAGCTCAACGCTGCTGAGATACCAGCCATGGTACAACTCACACTCTTCTCAACTGCGGTGGACTAGTTGTTGTCTTCTTTCGCATGTCCCATCGGCTTGGCAATGCCTAGTCGTTCATAATGTTCATCAACCCCGGGGCTGCCATAGCCTGCGGTGATGATACCGGCCGTATAATAACTTCTTTGACTTGGTAGTTCTATTACCCCCGAAGAACGGAATTCCTTCGACAACTTTGATTAAAAAGAATAATATCATAACGAAGAGGTTCGCGTTAAATGCGTCTTCATTGGCGACACTCAGGGACAAGTACAATAAGGATGAGGTACGCTCGAGTCGGATTGAGGCCTTAACTGCCTTCATATGGAGCCGTTTTGTGGCTGCAATGCAGGATAAATCTGTGGTTTGCATGTAATAGCACAGTTGTAAAATGGCATAACACAGCAGCTATGATGACAACTTAGACCAGAATATCTATAAGACCAGAGATTGGATTTTAGGATAAACATTTCGACACTTAAATTAGTACATAGGGAATTTTAGAGGGATAGACAATTCTAATATAAAAATTAAGGTGTAATGAATGTATCTAAGATGTGGTGGTTGGGAGTATATTTATAGTAGTTAAATGTTGCTTTTCACGTGATAGATTCCCTTTCAGTCTTGAATCATTATAATGTACTGTAACTTTATAGAGATTTATAAATTTGTATTAATTGTTGTGTCAGAATATTTAAGATAATGTAAGTCATAATGACATTTGACAGGGACGAGGTGGCAAGGAGGGATAATGTTATTCCGGTTGGCCATTCATTTTAAGGTTGGATGTTCGGCAGTTCATCCAATGATACTATTCAGATTGGTCCCCCCACAAAATCCGAAGAGGGAAAACTTCACAATGTAATCCATACTGTAAACTACGTCCACGGATGGAACCACCGCTATCCAAACAGCTACTTCGGGAACATTATTAGCGAACGAGGTGCAACCGAACCGAGCCCATTTCTAGACACTGAAAATGGATTTGCTTTAGCTGAGACACTGAACAAGGTGAGAGACGCCATAAGGAAAGTGAACGCAGACTCCGTACTGAAGAAGCTCCAAGAAACCATCTTCGGGCACTCTACAAGTGTCATGAAAAGGAGATGTGATGAGCTTTCGCTTCAGATTTCGGGTGAGGGTCCCAGCTATCAGCTCGATTAAAGAGAACTTGGCTGCCTTCTTTGACACCAAAAGTGGGGATGGAATAGAAGCATGGATCAACCTGAACGATGAAGTGATGGTTAAGTTCTAAACTGACAAGGAGATCCTTTCATATGTTTCATAATTAATTCTGCATTTTCATGCTTGTCTTTCATATAATCTGTTCTATCTCGTCTTTCATGTATATTAGTGTTGGTGTGATTGCATTTAAAAGTTGAATCAATGATTGGGAGACTAGTTGGGATGTAATTGGAGGAATGCAAAATTTTTATAGAAAAAGAGGAAGGCAAGGGAAAAATACATCAGTAAACATTAATTAAATGAATCAAAGACTAATTTCCTTCTTTTGGTCTGTTGAAAGTTGTCTTGCCGCAATGTGTTCAACAACTGTCAGAATAAAGCAATGTTGACACGTGTTATCACGCACTAAAATTAAAAGCCACTTAATGGGACCCAGAGCATTAGTTATGGTATAATCACAGTAAAAAATTGAACCAGCAAAAATTTATGAAAAAGAAAGGCAAAGGACAAATACATTAATAAAAATTTAAGGGGTTTTTTTAATTTGTATATTAAGAATATAAGTTAAGGAATTTTAAAAAATAAAATGTAATATTTAATTTATTAATTATTTAATTAAATTTATTTATGTGATAATAATATTAAAATTAATATTTATTTTTATATTTTTTAAAATAAATTTTATAAAAAAAATGCTTTTAACTTATATTTTTAAAAAATAAATTAAAAAATTTTAAAATTTAATTAAATGAGCCAAAAACTAATTCCAAGTAATAGGCGTATTTTTTTTTTTGAACAATGTGTAATTTAAGAAATGTGAGAAGGGAGTTTTCAAGACGGTGGTGAAACTCGAAATTCTAACCACCTCATTCAAACATTTTAAGGTTTGGAGTCGAATTATTGGACGAAAAACCCGGTTCAAGTAATAGGCGTATTGAAACTTGTCTGTCGCAATGTTTTCAACATTCGTCGTAATAAAAAAACATTGGCTTGTGTTTGTGTGAACCACGCACTAGGCTAAATGCCACTTGATGAGATTGTTTTAAATGATAATTATATTAATATTTAATTTTCAAAAAAAAAATATTAAATTTAAAATTCAAACTATATGTCACTAAAATGTCATTAATTTACTTTTAAAGAGAAATGTGATTACTTAAACAATTCAGTTAACTGACCACTTCAAGGGACTCGGTGTATTAGCGTTCGTATAATGGTACACAAAAGTTGAACTAGTTCTCTATTTCAAAAAAAAAAAAAAAAAAGTTGAACTAGTTCTCGAGAGACTATTATATTTGGAGAAATGTAAAAGTTTCATCGAAGAAGGGAAAGGTATGGGAAAAATATGGCAATAAAAATTAATTAAATGAGTTAAAGATTAATTTAAAACATTGGGGCCATTGAAAGTTACCTGTCACAACTTGTTCAATAATTGTCAAAATCAAACAGCATTAACACGAGAGACCCACGCAGCAGGACAAAGCCACGTGATTGGACCCGGTTGGCACCTTTAACGTTTAAAGGACTTCAAAGCTCCCTATTTATGGCGATTGCACCACTCGAGTAATTTTAGTTGGAGCACCTGCCAGCATTAACGGCCCCGATGAAAGTACACCACTAACTCTTACCTTGCTAAGGGTTTAAGTTGTAATTGTTATATTATTGCAATTATAATTATTTTTTAATTTTACAATTTTTCATTGTTCAAAAAAAAAATTAATTTTAGTTGAAATAGTTATTGTCATGTAAAATATGTTAAGATTATTAATAATTTAAGTAATTTAATAATAATTTTTTATTAATAATAAAAAATTTTAAATTTAAGTTGTTTAATATATAAATTAAGTGAGATAAAAAATAAAAAAATGATTTTTTTGTTATGTAATTTAAAATAAAAAAAATAAAGAATTATATAAGATTGAGAGCCGAAGGAAGGCTCTCAAAAACGAGGGATGCCCGAAATCTCTGTAATTGGACTCATGGATTAAGTGCCCATATTTTTGTCTAGTCCATTAAAATCAAGGATGTAAGCTCGGTCCGTGAGCTGTTGCGGTCCATTAAAAGCCTATATTTAGTCCAGTCCATTAGAGCAAAATGTTAAATCGATCCAAACCCATTTGCTAAAGAGATTGAACCCAGTAAAAAAGCCCAACCAAAGCCTCCAAAGTCCAAAGGACCTAATGAACTCAATTAGCGGTCGACATTTGCCATAAACAAAACAATATACTTGGGAAAACATATAGATAAAGGATCTCCCAAATTTTCTCCACAGCCATCAGAGGCCGGAGGATTACCGTCGCCGTCGCCCAATTGCTGTGAATATTTCTGCCGGCATAGAAGTAGGCTTTCGTCTTGCTTTCTATTCCTCAGGCAAATGGAGAACTCATATGTCGATTTTGACCAGGTTTGAGATCGAGGAGGAAGGGATTACAAGTGTAGGGACCCACACCTAGGTGCCAATCCTCGGAGCAATGTGGCTTTTGCCACTTTTGCTCTCCCATAGTCCCATGTGGCTGGTTAGTTCATATGTAAATTGCAAAAGACGCGGTCTAACTCCAACAAAACAGAACACTTATGTGAATTCTATTCCTAAGTCATAAGATTCGTTAAAATAAACAAAAAAAAGATGGCACTTTTTGGAATAATGTTGTTTCATCTTAGTTACACAACAATCCAGCTTCCTTCTCTCTTCAACTTTCTTAGATTATAATTTTCAAACTCTAATCCTAATTTTTGCTCCACAGACATTGGAGATCGAAGCATTAATATCACCATTGATGCAATGAATATTTTTTTTTTGGCATATGCAAGTAGTCATGTTGCTTACTATTATTTCCATGCAAATAGAGAACTTATCACTGATTTTGACCACTTAATGGATTCGTGGTCAAGGAGGACAGGTTCTTCATTTGCTAGGATTTGTATTGTTAATTAGATGGGAAATATATTCACAAAAACACCCAAAATCACATACACAAAAGTGGCCAACCTTTCTCAAAACTCAAAAGTGAAATCTTACTCCATATCATAGTATAAAAGGAAATATAATAGGTTTCCA
Source organism: Rubroshorea leprosula (assembly GCA_020521535.1). Classification (NCBI taxonomy): domain Eukaryota; kingdom Viridiplantae; phylum Streptophyta; class Magnoliopsida; order Malvales; family Dipterocarpaceae; genus Rubroshorea; species Rubroshorea leprosula. The sequence goes on from BPVZ01000096.1 coordinate 685,485, forward strand.
TATAGATAGTATGGAGATTAAGCACATATGGAGATATAATAATTAGTTTTCAACAATATTTTATAAATATGTAAAATTTTCTTTGGTATCAAATTTTAATTTGCAAAATCTCCTTTACTATTTTTTATCTTCATTACATTTTTTAAAGCAAATAATGTTCACAAATATGACTTAAAAGCTAGCATGTTATACATTTTGATCTTTTTTTTTTTTTTCTTCTGAGAATTGTTCAGTCTTTCTTATATGTAGAAAAAGTTTGAAACTGTACTAAACTTATAGATTTTCTTTATGCAAATGCTTTTAATCAAATCCAAGTGTCACCTGATAAATAAAGACCTCATTATTGTAATAAATTAAATAAAATGAAACAATACAGCATTTTGCTAAGAAATGTGTGTTAGGATTTTATAGGCAGAGGAATTGAACTCTGATCATGTCAGAAAATGGAACAGCTAATCCAGTTAATAAAATTATAAAACAAAACCAGAAAAGAAGAAGATTGAGTAATGTACTAGAGCTGCTTCTTACCTGATTGATCTTTGTTGGATGAACGTACATTTGTTGCAGCCTTTTTCTTGCAAACATTAAGGGATAAGTCCCCAGGCCGCTGATGGATTCCAACAATTTGACCTTTATAAACCTCCATGCCAGGCCCAACAAACATCTGTCCTCTCTCCTGTGAACTGGCAAGCGCATAAGAACTGGTCGTACCATCCTCAAAGGCAACCTGAAATCAATCTCAGAGGATTCAATATGGTTCCATTGACTTAGGCAGTAAATTGCAACCCTTCAAAAAAGTCACAGGAAAAGCACATAAAGAAAAGGAAAATTTAAAATGTAATTACTTGACAGAGATTATTTTTTCTCGGAAAATGGATGTCAGTTTAAGTGACTATGAAGTCAGATGTACCTCATCAAGCAAAGTACTAAACCAACAAAAACATAGCAATTAAATATTGCTAAAAGATAACTGCTAGTAAGGAAACAGTGATAACCACCAGAGCCTCAGCCAGCAGCTAAATGAACTATTAAACATGACCATATAATTAAAAATTGCGATTTAAATCAATCTGACAGTTAAAAATTACCAATGATCCCTGATCTCGGGTAACAATGTCACCAGCCACTGGTCCATAGCTATCAAAAATCGTGTTCAAAATAGCTGTGCCACGAGAAGCTGTCAAAATAGCATTGCGCAATCCAAGAAGGCCACGTGTTGGGATCTTATATTTAAGCAGTGTTGTGCCTTCAGACCTAACAAACAAATTGAAATTACGATTAGTATTATGCCATCCAAGGTGCAAAAGGATGAATCACCATGACTCATACTCTGGTGATAATTAGCCAAAAGGAGCAACAAAACTACTACAAATTGAGAAGGGCAATTTTCCTAGCAAGTAATCACAAATTTTCAGATACCAAAGTTGCTATAATATGAATTCCACACCAATTTTAATATTTAAAAAGGTGTAAAATGTCATAAAAAAATACAGTGACAAACATTTTATGCCATTCAACAAGTCCCTGATTTCAGTGAGAAGATATCAAAATTTTTTTCTATTGCAAAAGGGTGAATAAATAAGGGCACATTTTCCATCAATGACAGATTTGGAAGAGATAAGGCCCTAAATAGGATCAATTATACCAACACCATGCCGAATAATCCCAATTACAAATAAAGACTGGTTTAAGAAGGAAAAACTCTGATAACAGAAGGATAATAAAAACAGAAGCATACCACATACATTTAATTAATCAGTGATGCTTCTGACAACCACTAGCATGCACTACTGCTACAGTACTAAAATTCTGTACCTAAATTGCTCTTTATGGACATACAAATTCTGTATTAACAATCATTTAAATGCTTTTGCATTAAATTGATAATCAATCCCAATTCAAGTAACAAAATATCTAATCCACATGTTGCTAGATGAATATTTGTCCACCCCATTCATGTGCAATATGCATGGGAATATGAATAAATACATATTGTCACAAATAGAAATTTGTTTCTCCATGAACAACAAACAATATTCACGCCTAAACCATCCATCAGAGATTTATTTTAGCATCATAAAATTCATTTGAGATTGAAATGAATCCATGCACTTGCACTTTGAAACTTGCTGTTGTATGCCATAACTAAAATGTTACTAAAGTTTGATAAGATGCATTCATTAAAACGCAAATGTAACACCCTACATACCCAACTCCTTGCATGTCTATCATCTGTCCACGCCTTCTGCCAAGAAGTTCCACCACAGCCCCCATATGTTCTTCTGGTACTTCTACAGTGGCAATCTAAAGAATCCACATGTCAGGAAAAGATGATTCCAGACAAATGGATTAAATGGTTGTAGGAATGACAAGATACAAGATCTATTTTGGAGCATTTGATAAATCCTTAATTTTTTTTTTTCAACACTTGCTTCAAAATGGCTCAAATCTTATAACACAATTGTCAAGTAGTCTTCTACCATCTATCCAGGTCTGACCATAGAGATTAAAGAGAATTACTACCTCATATGGCTCCATCAACTTGTCATCAACCTTCTTGTTAATAACTTTGGGAGGTCCCACCATGAATTCATATCCTTCCCTCCGCCTGAAAGAAAAATTCTTTATTAATATGCTATGCATACCACACATAGCAAGCAACAAGAGTTAATACTTACATGTTTTCTATTAGTATGGTAATATGTAAAGTACCACGCCCACTAACAATAAATGTATCTGCAGTTTCACCATCTTCAACTCTCATAGCCAAATTTCTCTCAAGCTCACGGTTGAGTCGATCTCGTAGATTCCTGCTAGTAACATACTTTCCCTAAAGAAGAAAGGAAACTGCTTAGCAAATAAACACCCACATGCTACATTGTTACAGTATAAGTATATGCATTAAAAAAAGAAAGCCATTCATGTTAGAGTTAGTCAATGCAAAGGCACAATCATGTCACTAAAATCACTGGCTTGACATCTAGACAATTTTCACACATATAAGTAGAGAGAATCACATGTTTTCAGTTATAAACTTATAATGCAAACTAGTGATTGCAAAATTGCACAGACTTGGTTGGTAGGGGGTCAAGGCTATAAGAGATGGTTGAAATGCTTATATTATAGAGAAAGCTTTGTCAAAAAAATTAAAAAAGTTTATGTTGCCAACAAAAAGTTCATGGTTACAAGTAGACACTTAAATGTCATACCTCACGACCAACAAATGGTGAAGTGTTTATAGAGAAAGCCATTTTAACAGTTGGTTCCTCCACTTTAATGGCAGGTAATGGCTTTCCAGATACTTTGTCAGCGATTGTCTCCCCAATCTAGTCAAAGTAGCCAAATTAGTTATTTTAAATGTTAAAATTGTAAAATTAAAATAATAATATTAGTGGTTCCAAACCGAAGGTATAGACTCTTGCCTGAATATCTTCTATTCCACAAACAGCACAAATATCACCAGCTTCCACACTTTCAGCAGGTACCCTACTGAATTTCTCATAGACAAAAAGTTCACTAACTCTTGCAAATCTACATGAATCTTCTGAAGTGCATACCTGAAAATTTTCAAGAGAAAAGTAAGAAAGGATGAATGCATTTGATGTTTTATTTATGCATGGTCCAATCAGTTACTAATAATTCAGAAGCAATTTCTTCACTACACAAACTGCTATTGGAGTTCCATCAAACAGATGATACATGATCATCAGAAAATAACTAGCTTCTATTATATTTTCCACATATGGCTTATCGTTTTGCATTTCTACATCACATTAGGGAAGCATTTTTTCTTTTCATATTTGAACTCAAGATAGTGATTAAATATAGACATGTCATTTGTAAATTGTACAGAAGTTGAAACAGATTCTAGAGAGAAGAAAACTCACCCTTACTTCGGTTCCTCTCTGCAGAATACCAGCATGCAAGCGCCCAATAGCTATTCGTCCCTTATGCTCATCATATTCAATGTTTGTTGCCTAATATATAAGCAAGAAATTTTAAACTAAGTTGAGAAAAAGAAAAGAAGAAAAAAGGAAAAATGAGTTCTATGCAGAATCTGACATTACCTAAATGGCTAAACAATAGGACCATACAGATATGAGATGCCCAAATTCAAAAGATAAGTACTTAGTCCAACTTTTTTTTAAAATGAGAAATTCTGCAAGGCTTTCTCTAACTTGGATTTCCTAATACCAAATATTTTTGCATTGATTTAAACATACTTCCCTATACCATTCCATCAGTTTGTTAAATGAATTCCATATTTTAACCCTTCTACTCATGAAGTCAAATATTTTCAAAGAAGCATGGTACACTGAAAGAAGGTCTCAGTAAGGAAAATTTTAGAAGGCACAAAATTTTATCATGTAATTTTTCAAAAAATTTCATCATGAAATCCTACTAATCATCTTTGTAATAAAATTTCTTGTCATTTCAACCTCCTAGTAATGCAGTTCTATAGATATTATTGCATGATATGCATTCAACTTGGCAAAGAACAAGATCAACCAGTCAAACCACATATTAAAGAAAATAGAAGGAACAACTACTAACAAGCATTTGAAGTGCACCATCTTTCTTAATACGTGGTCCAGGTATGCATCTGATAATAGACTCAAAGAGAGGTCCAAGATCTTCTGCCAAGTTATCGGGAGAAAGTCCTGCCTTTCCTTTGATACCACTGGCATATACTGCTTGGAAATCACACTGCATTCATAATTAATGTAGAAATAGGACTTGAGTATAGGTGCAATCTTGATGACATTTAGCCATCTCCAAAGATGAAGTCTGGACAAAAGAAGCAGTCTCTTAACTTTCTTGATTATAAACACTAACGTAGTTCACACTGCTTTAAAGGATCTATAATTCAGACGCAAAATGTTGTACAAAAATATTGAGCCAATTCTTATAGATTTAGAGCTAGAATGAAGCACAGGATCTGGTATGGATATTTGCCACTCTCTATAACATCTTAAATTCTATGAACACAAGTTTCTGGCGAAAAAGGAAACTATCATACCTGTTCATCAGTTGCATTTAATTCAATAAAAAGTTCAAAAGTTGAATTGATGACATCATCCGGACGAGCTGAGGGCCTGTCAATCTTATTGACAACAACAACAACAGCATGGCCAAATTCTAAAGCCTTCTTCAAAACAAACCTTGTTTGTGGCATTGGACCCTCAGCAGAATCAACCTACAAAGAGAAAGGGTAGCACATAACCATCAATAAAACAATTCCATATAAGAGTGTAGCATAATGGGGAAAGCCATCAAAATAGGCAGGACACAAGGAATAAAAATCAATATGGAAAAAGATATCTTGAAAAGAATAATTAATGCCCAAATTATGAAGAAACAGGATTGAACATAATCTTCCTTTCAAAGGCACAGAATGGTACCACTAGAAGAACTCCTTCCACCATATTGAGGATGCGTTCCACTTCACCTCCAAAGTCAGAGTGCCCAGGAGTGTCTATAATATTAATTTTTGTATCCTTATACGTGATTGATGTATTCTTGCTAAGAATTGTAATTCCCCTTTCACGCTCAAGATCATTTGAATCCATTATCCTCTCTTGTACAAATTGATTATCACGAAAAACCTGCAACCAACCAAAGTTCAGAAACCACAATCACCAACATGCAATTTCCGCTCAAATGAGAACCAGTTTGTCCGGAATTACCTTAGCTTGCTTCAACATGGCATCAACCAAAGTTGTCTTCCCATGATCAACATGCGCCACGATTGCTATATTCCTTATATCACTTCTCCTCATTAACTGACTCTTCTTCCCTAAATCAGAGTAAAAATCAGAAACTAATACAAAACTTCACCATTTCACCAGACAAGTTCCTGAACCAGACTCTAAAAGAATTGCAATATAAACAATAACGTACCAGTGGAAGTTTCTGTGGTGGCCTGAGAAACGGAGCATTTGATCGGTCTAAGCAATGCGAAATTCCGAGAACGGAGTTTCAGAGGAGTAATTCTCGTTCTGGACGTTAGAAACGAAGAAGAAGAAGAAGAAGATAATCTGAGGCCGAAGAATTGCTTCGACAGTTGAGGCCTAGGGTTAGGGCTAGTCACCGGAGGTAGAGAAGAGTTACGGAAGCTCACCGCCATCTCCATTTCTCTCCCTCTGCTCAGAGTCACCGTCGAAGTACAGACTGCGGGTGAGGGAGAAAGACGAGAGGCTGTAATCGAAACTAACGAGAACAGAACTAGGGGCCGCTGGTTTTTCACTGGTTATATGTCATTTTTTTAAGTCCCTGAACTTTTAATTTTAAATATTTTTAGTCTCTATATTATTTTTTACACTTTTTATCCTTAATTATAAAAAATACAATTTTTTAATTCTTCTTAGTTAGCCTATTAATTTTATCTATATATATACTCCAGGGGCTAAAAATATGCATCTATGGATAGAATTAATGGATTAATTGAAGAAAAGATTAAAAAAGTATATTTTTTGAAATTCAAAATAAAAAAGTGCAAAAAAATAGTTTAGGGCTAAAGATGTTTAAAATTATTAGTTAGCCTATTAATTTTATATATA
>BPVZ01000096.1:701837-716410 GCA_020521535.1 Rubroshorea leprosula
TCAGCTGGGAAGCTTCCAGTGCTTGAAGCTGTCAAAAAATAGACCATTTGGAAGATGATATTGACCGTAACCTTTGTCAGCTGGGAAACTTCTTGTGCTTGATACTGTCAAAAAATAGAGTATTTATTTTCCAGTGGCACATTGGAAAATAAGGTTGAGGATAATGTACACAATTAATTCATTTGCTAGTGCAATATGCTGGAAGTTCTTGTTGAGATGAAAAAAAAAAGTTTTCGACTGAGTATTAGTTTCCAGTGGAATGCACTAGAAACAAAGAGTTGCTTAATAAAAAAAAATAATTTCTATTTTTTTAAATATTATAATTTTCAGTTAAAATTAATTCTAATTGTAATATATATACACACACCACATACAATTATCTTAAAAATAATATCATTTAAATAAATAAAAGTATTTCACATATAATAAATTAATTAAATCAACTTAAATTAATAGACACTACACATATAAACCCAATTGTATTTGGAAAACTTTATTCTATAAATTCAATTGTATATAGAACTTTACATAATACATGTATTTTCTTAATTTTTTTTCAAAAAAATTCAATTAAACACATAAATGTATGTTACTACCATATAATTCATAAAATTACAAAAGGTATATACAAACTTAAATTAGTTAGATGCATGAGAGCTTATAAAAATAGAACAAATGAAAATTACACTACTAATAAATTGAGATGAATAATAGTTCTAATTTCAACATTTAAAAAAAAAATTAGTTGCTAGGAAGTAGGAAGATAATATAAATGAATTAGTGTAATATCCAAAAGAATATTAGAAAACAACAATAAATGTAAATTAATAATACCTTTAATTAAAATGAATGGACATATAACTATATGCCTAAAACAAAAGAAGAATGAATTAGTATACTTCTTAAGTGAATATTAGTATAAATTAAAAATTTTAAGGAGAGGAGGAAGAGGAAATGGAATGAAAATAAGTGAAAATTAGAAAACAATTATAAATGTAAATTAATAATACCTTCAATTGGAATGCATGAACATATAACTATATATATACCTAAAATAAAAAAAGAATTTGTACACTTTTTAACTGAAAATTAGCAAAAATTAACAAATTTGAGAAGAGGAGGATGAGAGAATGGAATGAACATGGGAAGGAATCTAGAAGAAAATGAAGAGGAAATAGAGAGAGCACATGAAAAAGAAAGTAGAATAAAAGGAGAAGAAGGAAATGGAGAGAAACAAGAAGTAGAAAAAGTGGTAAAGGAGAAGATGAAGGAGCACATAAAGAGGAAGTAGATTTATATAGACATTGAATTATTTTCCAGTTCACTGTGCTTGAAAATAATCTACATTTTGAAAATTAGAAGAGAAAAGGCAACATTTTTGAAAGTTTTAGTAGTAGGATGGTGAAGAATTCTTATTTTCCAGTGTAATGTGTTGGAATATGATCTAAAATTTGAAAATAATAAAAGAAAATGCTTATTTTCTAGTGCAATGCGTAGCAAAATAACTTGAATTTCGACGCTTACAATAGAATAAGGTAGCATTTCAAAAATTTTCAGGAAAATGGTGAATAATGCTTATTTTCTAGTGCAATGCACTGGAAAATACTTCAAATTCTATAAATTTAAAGAGAAAAATTAACACCTTTATTTTTTGGGGAATGGTGCAGAATAAGTTCCTGGAGGGAAGGACAACATTTTGTAAAATTTTGGTAAAATCACAATATACTTATTTTGTAATCATATATCACAACAAGTGTTTTCTAACATGGTATGCTGTAAAATATGGTTACTAGAATGCATTGTATTGAAATAATAAATCTAGAGACAATAACTCCACACATAAGACAAAATATCCCTAGTTGTTTTCAAATAAAAATACTAGTACCTATTGACATATTCATTATATAAAGCCCCATATATATATACATACACAGAAAATATATATACATCACAAAATATATGTCATGTTCAAAATCCCAAATATGAAACTATAAATAAAGTAAATATGTCATTTTCCATATTAAATACTTTAAAAGACCTTATACTAATGTAAATACACAAAATATATTTCACATCCACATAATTTATGTGGAGGGCTTATCACTAGGTGTAGACGCACCTCTAGATGCAATGGGGGTGCCACCAAAGGAACATGTCCCTTCTTGAGATAATATGCCAAGATGTTGCTTAATCAACTGCAATTCCTCCATAAAGCACGATTCTGCTCCTCGAAAATAGTCACCTTATTTTGGAGCTAGAAAACATCATTTTGCCTAGTAATGTTCGCATTGTCACTATAGTTCTTCTGATAGCATTTCTACATGTATACACCTACAGACTCTGGCCTCTCATGTTGTGGTAACCTAACTTAAAAACCCTTTTTAGGCCCTTCTCTTGTATCAACCAAGGCATGCCTGTACATCTCATCATCCAATTGCCACTATGTGTTGTTAGGTGTATTAAATTCTTGTGTCATCTATGACACTACACTATTCTGCAAAAAAAAAAAGAAAAAGAAAAATTAATTTCAAATCATATTATTTATTAATATCAAAATAAAATTTGACAAAAGCTCCCCTAAAAATAGTAAAAATAGTACTTAGCCCTTGTTAGCAAATAAATTTAATACCAAATTCCATTATAAAAAACACTTATTTAACACCCAACTCCATCATTCAAGTAATTCATTAAATATCTAAAATCATATGATAGATGATACTGTTTTCTTTGCTTACCAAATAAATGTAGAAAATAATCTTTTAGAAATCATTTTCTATTAACAAAATAGATCCTTAATATTAGGTGTTTATAAATTTACATTTTATTTTTAAATTAATTAATGACAAAACACTTGCATTTTCATTTTTTAAATTAATTTGATTAATATTTTAAATTCCAAATCAAATTCTTGTGTCATTCATGAGACTACACCAATCTACGAAAAAAGAACTAAAAAATTAATTTAATATCATATTATTTATTAATGTCAAATGAAAATTTGACAAAATTTCCCCTAAAAATAAGATTTAGGCCATGCTATTAAATAAATTTAACACCACATTCCATTACAAAGAATACTTATTTAACACACAACTCCATCATTCAAGTCATTAATCCACAACTCTATCATTCAAGTCATTCACTAAATATTTATAGATTATATGGTAGATGACATCTTTTTATCAAATTCAAATCAACACTATCAAACATGATATAAAGTTTAATTTTGAGTTTATATATACTAAAATAAAACTAATCAAAGTATCATAGGGTAAAAAATGATCATATAATATTTACTGCAATTATCTCAGTAAACATATTACAAAACACGCGTGGCGCTTCCTAGGTGGGACCCGGCTTGGAATGCCTATGCATGTAACCATCTAGGCTAGTTGATGATTGATTGTTAGGCATTTGACCTTTCTAGAATATCAAAGAATTTAGGAAGTTGTTAGGTACTTAATTAGCTTGAAAATATGTTAATGAACTAATTTAAAAGTAAAAGTTGAATGTACTCATTGGAAAGAAAGAAAAAAAGAGTAAAAGTGAAATGTACCAATTTTTCCATGTACATCTTATGTGACATGGAGCCCCCAATTTGAGTCACAATAGATCCTTTTTCTTGGTTTATCCATGCAATATTTGATGTTTTCTTACTCTTTTTGTCCTTTGTCCAAATCTTTACACGTCCTGATCACACTGAGTGGGGAATGTATAATGGCATTTTTTGGAATTTGTCCTTAACACACTGAGCCTTCAATTTTGACACAGTACTAATCATCCTTCTGTTACACTCTGCCAACCAAGCATTCTGTATAACCCCTTGGTCTACTTCCTCCCACTAGAATGTTGCCTAAAAATAATCATAATAGTAGTTAACTTAACTATGTTTGAACATACAAGTAAATCATAATATTAAAACTCAAATTCATAGAGTATTGACACAGAATTCCAATAAATATCTGACTGTGGGGGAGTCACCATGCCCCAAGCTGTGTATGGTGTCGGCAAGTATGCCTTTAGCTATGAGGAGATGGTGCTAAGTACCTTATCTAGCAACATCCCATGTGGCAATATCTCTCTTGCTCATCGGTGTGTATCCATATCCGATCAACTAGGTTCCTCAGCATTTCATACCCTTTTATGACTCCCTAACCCCTCTTCCTTGGGAGCTTCTCATGATCAGAATCACTCCCAACGTCTTCTCGTTCTAAGTTAGGAATGACTTATTTAGGGTCTATTGGTTCTAAAGAAGGTGTTTGATCCTCTCCCAACTGGGGTGTAGGTACTGGGTTGTGTGGTTTTGGTGGCCTAGGTCTCCAGTCTATTGCCTCTACACAGGGATTATGAAGAGACATCCTATGACACCCAAAAAAAAAAAAAAGATTAGTACACGTTATGATGATAACACTTGAAAGTAACTAGGGTAAAATTTATCTTGATGTATCAAATTTAAAAAATTTTTATTGATGATCAAAATTTCTTTTGTTTCCGATTCAGAGTTGTGGCAAACAATTTTTTGGTGAAATTTGCGCAGTTAGGACAATGGCTTGTGGTTGAAAACACATAATTGCTTTTAGTATGGCAAAGTCGCAAAATTCTAAATACAGGTTCAAAACAAAATTAGCTTTTATCATATATATGGAGAAACTCTACAAATTTTTTCTAGAATTTATGTCTACTAAAATGACTAAAATGCAAGAAACCTATTGAACAAATTCAAAAATTGACATGAAAAGGGAATGAAATCTAGAAACTGGCAATTGACCTGCACTGTTTGGACATATCGAGGTGTAGCATATTGGTATTTTCTTTTTTCAAACATGTTCCACTTTGGTAAGTACTAAATGGTGCCGACTTTAACTTTTTGAAGCCTATTTTAGCTTCTTTTCTTTCATTTTCCAAAATGAACCTCATCGGTAAATGATAAGCGGGAAATGTAAAATGTTTTCATTTTTTTAGCCATCAATTTTTCACATTTCAACATGGATCTTGAAGGTAAATTTAAAGAGGGAAATGATAAATTTTTGGATAATTATACATACACTCAAAAAATCAACACACATCTCAACACTCAAGATTTATGAACAGTAAAATTACAAATTTACCCATCCTTATTTTAGCCTTGGGTGTTGAGATGGATGTTGATTTTTTGGGTGTATGTATAATTATCCTAAATTTTTACATTTTTCCCCTTCCACTGAAATTGATTAAGTGCCAATGTGTATTACATTGGTAAATAAAATTCCAATGTCAGACACGTAGGTAAAGGGCACTATATTATACCAGAATTCCATAAGCTACTCATTTTTTTCCTTCCCTCTTATTCTTCTTTCTTCTTTCTTCTTTCTCCCTTATCTTTCTCTTCTCCTTTCTCTTCTATCAAATGCTACTGATTTTTTTTCTTATTTATAATTACATTATATTCATGTTTTTTTGGGTTTGTTTCTTCTCCGTCTCCTCTCTTTTTTTCTCTTCTATTCATTTTTCCTAATCGATAAAACAGTAATTTGAACTATTCAATCTATTTGGAGTTCTAATTTTATTTTTTTAATATTGTTTTGTAGGAAACATTGGGAGATAAACCTTGGGCAAATATATTTTATTCATCTAAGCTAAAATTTAATATCAATCATATTTTGATTGTATTTTTTATTTGAATTTATATGTAAATATTAAATTAATTTATATTTTACCATTTTTTGTAGGAAGTGGTGCTCTATATATATCATCTCTTTAATTAAGGAAATTTTTAATTTTTTTTTATTCTGCTCTTCAATTATATCTTATATTTGCCTTATTTTCCTTTTTTTTTTTCAATTATGTTTTCAACATTAGTTTGAGCAAATAGATTGAATAATTTTTTATTTTTATTGTAAAATTTTGATATCATATTTGCTTTTTTATAAAATTGAAAGTTATAAATTAATTGACATTTGGCAACAAATAGATTAAATTAAATAAAAACATACATTAATTTGAGTGTTAATTGAAGAAACTATGTTATTTTTTTTTCCAGAAAAATGTTTACCAACATTATGTCTGTTGGGCACTTGGCCTTTGTGATCCAATGGCTAGTGTCATTGATAAAAGTGCATATTCCTCTCCCTTAGCCGGGTTTCGAATTCGGCCCATAACAAAAAGTTCAAAAAAACATTATGTCTGTTGGTAAATTACAATTTACGTCATATTTTCTTTCTCTCTGAAAATAGTATTTATTACCTTATTGGACAGTATATTTTAAAACCTTTTTGAGAAAATTGACCTTCAAACCAAGTCAGACCAGGCCACTGCACTCTGCAGTACTTCAATGGAATGATTCAAAATTCCAATTTTGAGCACATATCTTCTCTTTTCATGGTAGGTCAGAATGCTAATATATGAGTTTCCTCATTAAATTATTTGGAGAATTGAAATTATGATCCTCATTAATTAGATTGCTATTGTGTTTATTTATAAATTTATTTTTAAAGTCAAGGTGTTTTTAGAGGTAGATTATCACACATGGAGACTAATTCTTCTCTTCCCATGGTCCTCATTGTTGTACTTGGAATTTGACCCTACTTGGTAGATTGGCTTTAAATTGGTCCCGGAACTTAAGATAGTATCTGTAGACTGTAGCCTTGGCTTCTTTGGCTAGCATCAATAGACAAGGCAGTTAATCCTAAGAATTGGATCTATTAATAAGTAAATATTATCTTGTAGATCAAACTTTGGAGTCAATACTCAAAAAAATTAATTTCATTGAATGCACTAAATTGATATGAGAAGTATACTCTTAAAATCACTTAAAAAAGAATTAATTTTAAAGTATACAAAAACTGATCCATAAATACCTTGACAGAAAATAAAAATAAAAATAAAAATAAAAATAAAAAACAAAACGAAGCAGTTTACAGGTCACCATGAGACCACTTGGGCCTAAAGTCCACAGGGAAATGTCGTAGAAGACATATTTTCTTCTAACCAGAAATATGTTGCGATTACATAAGAAGGTAAGAAACAGCGAAGAGATTTTTGATAACAGAGATTTTACTATGCACCTGCTAATTGAATAGATAGCTGAGTGTCTTCAATTGTATTTAAAAAAAAAAAAAAATCCTTGCACCATTCCAAGCGGTACTAATCATCTATGGAACACTTATCACAACACTATATACAGCAGCCACAATACAAAAGAAAATTTGAATACCTTCATATCTAAGAAGAATTCAAATTCACAAAAAATGCTGTGAGAAGGGAACTCCTAATGCTCGGATATAGGAGCGAAAAAATTATGTATTCAGCAAGATTTTCTTAAACTTGAGATGTTTGTAGTGTCACCATATTGGGATTGGTTTGAGAACTGAGAGAAGCTTGGCTTGTAGACTCACAAGTTATAAACTTTAAGGCTACAACATCATTGCCTAGTCTTTTTGGAGGCAGCAAATTTTGGATTTTTGCACATCCGGACACTTGAGGGAGTGACCTCCACCAGTTCATCTTCTTGAATGTATTCAATGCAATCGTCCAGACTATAATCCAATGGGGTGTCAAGGACCACTGCATGGGAAGGAAAATATGGATTATCAAAAGAACTGAGATGCCTGCAGGATAGAGTGTGAAAAAAGAAGGGAGATAAAGGGAAAATAGAGAAACCAATCATATAGGAAAATGGAGAGAGAACAAACATGAGCACACAAACATGGATACATGTGACCATCAAGTATTTTACAGTAGCTGATCATACTGCAGAATTTATAAGAAAAAGTTATATCTTATTGCAGCTGGTCAAGATTAGTATCTTCCTTCATATATGCAAATATCATTGTAATGTAGGGTGGATAGAGATCTTGATCAGTTAATTAGTATTCCATGTGCCTGCTCCACATATGATCTTTTAGAAGTAGTATTCAAGTTCTTGCATGATATTTTTAACTTCCGCTATGATTTGTACATGCAATCTATGGCATGTAATATTGACATCTTTTTGAATTTTGTTTCTTCAAATTTTGTATGCATTCTACATTTAATTATTTATTTATTCAGTAGTTTTCATTTTTATTTGAAACTTGTAGCCTTATGGGCCTTATGCCATCATAATGTATCGGTACCATATCACTCTACATGAGAAATATTTGAAATACAAAACATGAAATAATATATGAAATTTGGCACTAAAAGCAAAAAATGAAGACAAAAATAAAGTTTATTAAACTTTTAGTTTCTTTTTCTTTTCTTTTTTTTTTCTGAGAATTGTTCAGTCTTTCTTATATGTAGAAAAAGTTTGAAACTGTACTAAACTTATAGATTTTCTTTATGCAAATGCTTTTAATCAAATCCAAGTGTCACCTGATAAATAAAGACCTCATTATTATAAGAAATTAAATAAAATGAAACAATACAGCATTTTGCTAAGAAATGTGTGTTAGGATTTTATAGGCAGAGGAATTGAACTCTGATCATGTCAGAAAATGGAACAGCTAATCCAGTTAACAAAATTATAAAACAAAACCAGAAAAGAAGAAGATTGAGTAATGTCCTAGAGCTGCTTCTTACCTGATTGATCTTTGTTGGATGAACGTACATTTGTTGCAGCCTTTTTCTTGCAAACATTAAGGGATAAGTCCCCAGGCCGCTGATGGATTCCAACAATTTGACCTTTATAAACCTCCATGCCAGGCCCAACAAACATCTGTCCTCTCTCCTGTGAACTGGCAAGCGCATAAGAACTGGTCGTACCATCCTCAAAGGCAACCTGAAATCAATCTCAGAGGATTCAATATGGTTCCATTGACTTAGGCAGTAGATTTCAACCCTTCAAAAAAGGTCACAGGAAAAGCACATAAAGAAAAGGAAAATTTAAAATGTAATTTCTTGACAGAGATTATTTTTTCTCGGAAAATGGATGCCAGCTTAAGTGACTATGAAGTCAGATGTACCTCATCAAGTAAAGTACTAAACCAACAAAAACATAGCAATTAAATATTGCTAAAAGATAACTGCTAGTAAGGAAACAGTGATAACCACCAGAGCCTCAGCCGGCAGCTAAATGAACTATTAAACATGACCATATAATTAAAAATTGCAATTTAAATCAATCTGACAGTTAATAATTACCAATGACCCCTGATCTCGGGTAACAATGTCACCAGCCGCTGGTCCATAGCTATCAAAAATCGTGTTCAGAATAGCTGTGCCACGAGAAGCTGTCAAAATAGCATTGCGCAATCCAAGAAGGCCACGTGTTGGGATCTTATATTTAAGCAGTGTTGTGCCTTCGGACCTAGCAAACAAATTGAAATTACGATTAGTATTATGCCATCCAAGGTGCAAAAGGATGAATCGCCATGACTCATACTCTGGTGATAATTAGCCAAAAGGAGCAACAAAACTACTACAAATTGAGAAGGGCAATTTTCCTAACAAGTGAATCACAAATTTTCAGATACCAAAGTTGCTATAATATGAATTCCACACCAATTTTAATATTTAAAAAGGTGTAAAATGTCATAAAAAAATACAGTGACAAACATTTTATGCCATTCAACAAGTCCCTGATTTCAGTCAGAAGATATCAAAATTTTTTTCTATTGCAAAAGGGTGAATAAATAAGGGCACATTTTCCATCAATGACAGATTTGGAAGAGATAAGGCCCTAAATAGGATCAATTATACCAACACCATGCCGAATAATCCCAATTACAAATAAAGACTGGTTTAAGAAGGAAAAACTCTGATAACAGAAGGATAATAAAAACAGAAGCATACCACATACATTTAATTAATCAGTGATGCTTCTGACAACCACTAGCATGCACTCCTGCTACGGTAACTAAAATTCTGTACCTAAATTGCTCTTTATGGACATACAAATTCCGTACTAACAATCATTTAAGTGCTTTTGCATTAAATTGATAATCAATCCCAATTCAAGTAACAAAATATCTAATCAACATGTTGCTAGATGAATATTTGTCCACCCCATTCATGTGCAATATGCATGGGAATATGAATAAATACATATTGTCACAAATAGAAATTTGTTTCTCCATGAACAACAAACAATATTCACGCCTAAACCATCCATCAGAGATTTATTTTAGCATCATAAAATTCATTTGAGATTGAAATAAATCCATGCACTTGCACTTTGAAACTTGCTGTTGTATGCCATAACTAAAATGTTACTAAAGTTTGATAAGATGCATTCATTAAAACACAAATGTAACACCCTACATACCCAACTCCTTGCATGTCTATCATCTGTCCACGCCTTCTGCCAAGAAGTTCCACCACAGCCCCCATATGTTCTTCTGGTACTTCTACAGTGGCAATCTAAAGAATCCACATGTCAGGAAAAGATGATTCCAGACAAATGGATTAAATGGTTGTAGGAATGACAAGATATAAGATCTATTTTGGAGCATTTGATAAATCCTAAATATTTTTTTTTTTCAACACTTGCTTCAAAATGGCTCAAATCTTATAACACAATTGTCAAGTAGTCTTCTACCATCTATCCAGGTCTGACCATAGAGATTAAAGAGAATTACTACCTCATATGGCTCCATCAACTTGTCATCAACCTTCTTGTTAATAACTTTGGGAGGTCCCACCATGAATTCATATCCTTCCCTCCGCCTGAAAGAAAAATTCTTTATTAATATGCTATGCATACCACACATAGCAAGCAACAAGAGTTAATACTTACATGTTTTCTATTAGTATGGTAATATGTAAAGTACCACGCCCACTAACAATAAATGTATCTGCAGTTTCACCATCTTCAACTCTCATAGCCAAATTTCTCTCAAGCTCACGGTTGAGTCGATCTCGTAGATTCCTGCTAGTAACATACTTTCCCTAAAGAAGAAAGGAAACTGCTTAGCAAATAAACACCCACATGCTACATTGTTACAGTACAAGTATGTGCATTAAAAAAAGAAAGCCATTCATGTTAGAGTTAGTCAATGCAAAGGCACAATCATGTCACTAAAATCACTGGCTTGACATCTAGACAATTTTCACACATATAAGTAGAGAGAATCACATGTTTTCAGTTATAAACTTATAATGCAAACTAGTGATTGCAAAATTGCACAGACTTGGTTGGTAGGGGGTCAAGGCTGTAAGAGATGGTTGAAATGCTTATATTATAGAGAAAGCTTTGTCAAAAAAATTAAAAAAGTTTATGTTGCCAACAAAAAGTTCATGGTTACAAGTAGATACTTAAATGTCATACCTCACGACCAACAAATGGTGAAGTGTTTATAGAGAAAGCCATTTTAACAGTTGGTTCCTCCACTTTAATGGCAGGTAATGGCTTTCCAGATACTTTGTCAGCGATTGTCTCCCCAATCTAGTCAAAGTAGCCAAATTAGTTATTTTAAATGTTAAAATTGTAAAATTAAAATAATAATATTAGTGGTTCCAAACCGAAGGTATAGACTCTTGCCTGAATATCTTCTATTCCACAAACAGCACAAATATCACCAGCTTCCACACTTTCAGCAGGTACCCTACTGAATTTCTCATAGACGAAAAGTTCACTAACTCTTGCAAATCTACATGAATCTTCTGAAGTGCATACCTGAAAATTTTCAAGAGAAAAGTAAGAAAGGATGAATGCATTTGATGTTTTATTTATGCATGGTCCAATCAGTTACTAATAATTCAGAAGCAATTTCTTCACTACACAAATTGCTATTGGAGTTCCATCAAACAGATGATACATGATCATCAGAAAATAACTAGCTTCTATTATATTTTCCACATATGGCTTATCATTTTGCATTTCTACATCACATTAGGGAAGCATTTTTTCTTTTCATATTTGAACTCAAGATAGTGATTAAATATAGACATGTCATTTGTAAATTGTACAGAAGTTGAAACAGATTCTAGAGAGAAGAAAACTCACCCTTACTTCGGTTCCTCTCTGCAGAATACCAGCATGCAAGCGCCCAATAGCTATTCGTCCCTTATGCTCATCATATTCAATGTTTGTTGCCTAATATATAAGCAAGAAATTTTAAACTAAGTTGAGAAAAAGAAAAGAAGAAAAAAGGAAAAATGAGTTCTATGCAGAATCTGACATTACCTAAATGGCTAAACAATAGGACCATACAGATATGAGATGCCCAAATTTAAAAGATAAGTACTTAGTCCAACTTTTTTTTAAAATGAGAAATTCTGCAAGGCTTTCTCTAACTTGGATTTCCTAATACCAAATATTTTTGCATTGATTTAAACATACTTCCCTATACCATTCCATCAGTTTGTTAAATGAATTCCATATTTTAACCCTTCTACTCATGAAGTCAAATATTTTCAAAGAAGCATGGTACACTGAAAGAAGGTCTCAGTAAGAAAAATTTTAGAAGGCACAAAATTTTATCATGTAATTTTTCAAAAAATTTCATCATGATCCTACTAATCATCTTTGTAATAAAATTTCTTGTCATTTCAACCTCCTAGTAATGCAGTTCTATAGATATTATTGCATGATATACATTCAACTTGGCAAAGAACAAGATCAACCAGTCAAACCACATATTAAAGAAAATAGAAGGAACAACTACTAACAAGCATTTGAAGTGCACCATCTTTCTTAATACGTGGTCCAGGTATGCATCTGATAATAGACTCAAAGAGAGGTCCAAGATCTTCTGCCAAGTTATCGGGAGAAAGTCCTGCCTTTCCTTTGATACCACTGGCATATACTGCTTGGAAATCACACTGCATTCATAATTAATGTAGAAATAGGACTTGAGTATAGGTGCAATCTTGATGACATTTAGCCATCTCCAAAGATGAAGTCTGGACAAAAGAAGCAGTCTCTTAACTTTCTTGATTATAAACACTAACCTAGTTCACACTGCTTTAAAGGATCTATAATTCAGACGCAAAATGTTGTACGAAAATATTGAGCCAATTCTTATAGATTTAGAGCTAGAATGAAGCACAGGATCTGGTATGGATATTTGCCACTCTCTATAACATCTTAAATTCTATGAACACAAGTTTCTGGCGAAAAAGGAAACTATCATACCTGTTCATCAGTTGCATTTAATTCAATAAAAAGTTCAAAAGTTGAATTGATGACATCATCCGGACGAGCTGAGGGCCTGTCAATCTTATTGACAACAACAACAACAGCATGGCCAAATTCTAAAGCCTTCTTCAAAACAAACCTTGTTTGTGGCATTGGACCCTCAGCAGAATCAACCTACAAAGAGAAAGGGTAGCACATATCCATCAATAAAACAATTCCATATAAGAGTGTAGCATAATGGGGAAAGCCATCAAAATAGGCAGGACACAAGGAATAAAAATCAATATGGAAAAAGATATCTTGAAAAGAATAATTAATGCCCAAATTATGAAGAAACAGGATTGAACATAATCTTCCTTTCAAAGGCACAGAATGGTACCACTAGAAGAACTCCTTCCACCATATTGAGGATGCGTTCCACTTCACCTCCAAAGTCAGAGTGCCCAGGAGTGTCTATAATATTAATTTTTGTATCCTTATACGTGATTGATGTATTCTTGCTAAGAATTGTAATTCCCCTTTCACGCTCAAGATCATTTGAATCCATTATCCTCTCTTGTACAAATTGATTATCACGAAAAACCTGCAACCAACCAAAGTTCAGAAACCACAATCACCAACATGCAATTTCCGCTCAAATGAGAACCAGTTTGTCCGGAATTACCTTAGCTTGCTTCAACATGGCATCAACCAAAGTTGTCTTCCCATGATCAACATGCGCCACGATTGCTATATTCCTTATATCACTTCTCCTCATTAACTGACTCTTCTTCCCTAAATCAGAGTAAAAATCAGAAACTAATACAAAACTTCACCATTTCACCAGACAAGTTCCTGAACCAGACTCTAAAAGAATTGGAATATAAACAATAACGTACCAGTGGAAGTTTCTGTGGTGGCCTGAGAAACGGAGCATTTGATCGGTCTAAGCAATGCGAAATTCCGAGAACGGAGTTTCAGAGGAGTAATTCTCGTTCTGGACGTTAGAAACGAAGAAGAAGAAGAAGAAGATAATCTGAGGCCGAAGAATTGCTTCGACAGTTGAGGCCTAGGGTTAGGGCTAGTCACCGGAGGTAGAGAAGAGTTACGGAAGCTCACCGCCATCTCCATTTCTCTCCCTCTGCTCAGAGTCACCGTCGAAGTACAGACTGCGGGTGAGGGAGAAAGACGAGAGGCTGTAATCGAAACTAACGAGAACAGAACTAGGGGCCGCTGGTTTTTCACTGGTTATATGTCATTTTTTTAAGTCCCTGAACTTTTAATTTTAAATATTTTTAGTCTCTATATTATTTTTTACACTTTTTATCCTTAATTATAAAAAATACAATTTTTTAATTCTTCTTAGTTAGCCTATTAATTTTATCTATATATATACTCCAGGGGCTAAAAATATGCATCTATGGATAGAATTAATGGATTAATTGAAGAAAAGATTAAAAAAGTATATTTTTTGAAATTCAAAATAAAAAAGTGCAAAAAAATAGTTTAGGGCTAAAGATGTTTAAAATTATTAGTTAGCCTATTAATTTTATATATA
>BPVZ01000096.1:732634-745171 GCA_020521535.1 Rubroshorea leprosula
GTCTTGTTGTTCCATGAATTGAATGGCGACCTAAGAGCCTCCTATTCCGTTCTCTCCTACAAATATGAGCCTTACTCTCGACATTACTTGCACTTTCCTCTATCGCCCCATCCCCAATTTTTTCAATCCTAAGTTTGTGTTCATTTGACATCCCCGTCGAACAAAGACTTAAGCTTTGGAAAACAATACCCTTTTTCTCGTTCTTTGCATTTTGACCTCTTTCTGAATATCCTCTTGCTCGGTTATAAAGCCTTCATCTTTTTTCACCTATTTGCTGCTTATATCAGGTATGAACCTGGGTTTCAATTAGTTCGTGTTGTTGTGTATGTTTTTTGAGCTCCTGTCTTGGCTTTGATCCATAAGTTTTTGCTAGATTGAATGGGTTGTTTTTGTAAAATGATAAAAGGGATTTTTGTTAGCTGATTCTCTTTGATTTTTTCATGTTCGCATTTGTTTCTGGGCTTTGGTTTCTATTCTTCTTCTTTTCTCTGTTTTTCAGACGTGGGTTTTTAGAGATTTTGTAAAAGAACCAGCAGAATTGTGGTTTTCGAGCATATTACTCTGTTTTGATTTTTCCAAGGTAAAACTAGGCATCTGCATTGGATTTTCTTAATTTGGCAGATGGGTTTTGATTTTGGGAGTTTAATTTGATACTATGCGGCTGAAGATTTGTTTTTTTCCTTTTTCTTTGTCATCCATGTGTTGGCACTTGAGTGGTTCTGTAGATTGGAGCGATCTCTGCAATTAACGTTTGCTCCAGCATTTTTTTTTTTTAAAGTTATTGATAGATCCAGGAAATATGAGGCTTTTGTTTTGATCTCTTATCTCTCCATGTGTTGGTCAGGGTGAAATCTTTGTGTTGGAGGAGTAGATTCTCCATGGTGAGCTATTAATTATCACCTTTTGTTTTCGTTGTATTCAGAATGGTTTCTGGAATTGAAAAGAAAAAACAAAAAAATACAGTCAGGGTTTTCCATCAACAATGCAATTCAGATGGTTTAGAGTGTTGGATTAAAATGGTTGCTTTCTTTTAATCTGACTTTATTTGATTTGTTTTGGGTTGTTCTCAACAGGGAGAGGCCTGCGTAGCTGATAATTGGCAAAATGGATCTCCAAAGGGGATTGTGTTGAACTCCAAGGATGAAGAAACTCGTACCACAATTGGTGATAAAGTGGTATGTTGATTTAAAGATCATTACATATTTTTGCCAGAAAAAAAGAACAAAAAAAAATCTTTTACTCCCTGGTCAATTATCCGGTCAATCATCTCAATGATCTAGAATTGTATATGTATTTTCTTGGCAGTATGTGATTGGTAGGACAGATGATGGATCCACATCATCACTTGGTGTTAAGATCTATGAAAAATCTACAAGAAAATGGTGAGCTTCTAAATATGGCAATGAAGTTGATCCATATGGGTTTTAGTTTAGACCCAAGTTTAATGATATATGGTAAAATGTGTAGGGTGATTCCTACTGTGCTGGGAACAAGACCTGCAACATGTAAAGGTCATTCAGCGGTTCTTTGGAATGAAGATCGAATTATGATTATCAAGAAGGGTTCCAACCCAGATGATTGCATTTGGTTCCTCGAGGTTTGTGTTTTGAAAACTTAATCCTTTGATATTTGAGTGGGAAAATATTTGGACAACATGAAGATGGAGTCTTGAAAATTTATATAGAACATGAACTTTAGTAAGAAGTACTAGAAAGATACAAATATGAGCAGGGGAATATAAAAAAAGGTTCTGACAATGATTTTATTTATGCAGCTTCTCTATATAATCAAGTAAACTCATTTTATATTCTATATATAAGTTGTTATGAGGTTTTTCATTTCTTTATGGCATTTGTAGATCCCTTGATTGACTTGTATAAAACTTCCTGAATATTTCAACTGATCTGCTTAATGTTGGTAGGTGGACACTAAATATGTTAAGGAGCACAAAGGAAATTTGGGCATTGAGGTTGTTGCCTGGAGTAAGGGTGTGAGGGGCGATGCTGAGAAGCCTGTTGTTATAAGTGGTCCTTCTGGAGTTGGTAAGGGCACATTAATATCCATGCTCATGGAACAATTCCCTTCCATGTTTGGATTCTCTGTAAGCCATACAACCCGTGCACCACGGGGCATGGAGAAGGATGGAGTGCATTATCATTTCACTGAGAGAAGTGTAATGGAGAAAGAGATAAGAGATGGAAAGTTCCTTGAGTTTGCAGAAGTCCATGGAAATCTCTATGGAACCAGTATTGAAGCAGTTGAGGCTGTAGCTGATTCTGGAAAGGTAAAAACCCTTGTACAGTTCTATGGTTTGATTGATTCCTTTTAAGAAAGAAAAATGAATCAACACTTGAGATAATTAGGACTCATGGTGACTTCAGCTTGTCCATGCAAGTTGTTAATTGTCCAATTGTAGCAGAGTGTGCTTCTTGGTGGAGTATGTATTTAGCATATACCACAGTACTCAAGGTTCTTTAAAAGAATATCATGTAGATTTCGGATTTTCTTTGTAATGTGTGTTTTCGGATTTTATACTGCATATAATATAAGAAGCCATGTGAAGTACTTTCTTGTGGGTATCGCATGTTTAATTGAACCCATATTCTCTATATTTACAAATCTTAACGTGTTTTTTCCCTTCTGTTCCTGGTGTCCATACAGAGGTGTATTCTTGACATTGATGTTCAAGGGGCAAGGCAAGTGAGGGCCAGTTCTCTTGAAGCCATTTTCATCTTTATCTGTCCACCCACACCCTCAATGGAGAAGCTTGAAGAACGCCTCCGTGCAAGGTGAATCAGAACTGTCCATTCTGATATTCCTCCTCTTTCTTTTAGTTTCCTTGCCTGGTTCCAATTAGAATGCTGTAAACAGGGGGACTGAGACAAAAGAGCAGATCCTAAAGCGCCTTCAAAATGCTGAGCCAGAAATTGAGCAAGGGAAATCCTCTGGCACCTTCGGTCATATTCTGTACAATGACAATCTCAATGAGTGCTATGAGAACCTTAAGGTGATCCTGCTGATTCATTTTGTATCCATACTCATGCATGTTTCTGCTTTATGTTTTGTAACCATTGAATGGTTCTCTTTTAAAATTTTCAATCATCTGATCTGATTTACTTTTGTTATGGTGTAGAAACTCTTGGGACTCGATGGAAGTGCAGCTGGTAACCATAAAACAAGTATGCAGCTTATAATCTGATTATTTTTAACCTGCTTTTTTTTTAATGCAAATTAAGCTGACTTATTATAAACGTTTATCCAGCTTTAGAAGGGATCGATCTGCCTCTGAACCACTCTGTGTCACAAGATGGTAACAAGATCCAAATTAACAGTGAAACCCCAGAGCTAGGAAAAACATCCAAGAACTTGTAAGTCTCTCTTTTTGATACACACAAGCACAAGCACAAGCACACAATGATCGGAGTTTTTACTAATAAGCACCTAATATGTTTTACTCAGAATTGTATTGGATGTATCCAAGCTTAAAGGCGGCGCTCCATGGAGGACAGGAGGGCTTAATGTCAATGCCATCAATTCATTCTCAGATGGTCTGAATGGGATTAATAACTTAAGCTAACAGCTGGCCAATCCTTGACCGTGCTGACATGGTTTCCATTTTCAAAATTTTCCCTAAGCTCCTACTATTTGAGCATTGAGAATTGCATAAGTTGGATTTCTGTTTTTTTAGACATTCTTTCTTTGTCTTAAAACAGACATGAAAGTGGACTAGAAGTCTAGAACTAAGCCAGTCCCCCTACACGGACAATGAGAGAATTCATCATTTCTGCGGCAATGAAGGGCTTGTACACCATATTAAATTTTATTCCTCGTTGAACTAATATACATTGAAGATATTTTTCTTCTTTTGGTACCTCAAATGGATGTGCAATATGCTAAGAGAGAATTCCCCTACACCTGCTCCACCTGCTCTCAAGATTCTAACTCTCTCTATATATATATATTTGGAGTTTCAGATTTTTAACTACTTGTGACCTTTTAGAGGGAATTAAATCTAACATGTTGGAGATAGGATTGAAATAGAGAAGTTCCTAGAAAAAGTTGATTTTAAGTCATGGAAAATGTATAGACGTTTCAAAATTTCTCATTCAACACGGTTTCTACAAGAAAATTGTTTTAAGAAAGGGACTAAACGCTAAACAGATGACTCCAAAAATCTTCCTAGAAGAATCAGTGTGAATGACCGTTACTGCTGTTTTCAGTTGTGTACCCACCACCACCGCCACCGCCACCGCCAGGCAAGAACAAGCTGGAAAGTAGGGACCTCAACAAGAAAACATCGTTCATTTCCCTGTTCAGAGAGGGCATGGGGCATGGTCCCCTCCGTGAGGTCGGTGGCAATGGGGCCAAGGCCAACCCAACATTCTCATTTAATTTTAGAATAAGGATAAATGACTTATTTTTTCAGAGGCTTATATATCTCCACATATATGTCAGAGAAAGTCTTTTATATAATTATTGGACCATGTCAGCAATATAATTAATCATTGACAATTAGATACATCAATATAAGTGAGTCACTTATTGAGTTATACAGATTCAAGTCTATGAGAAAGGGATTCACTTTTATTTAATTCTTGTAGAGATTTAATTGACTTGTGTTACCTTGTAGGATATCCTAAAATTGTATGGTAATCTTTTCCACATCAATTTTTTTTTTTTTAAAGTTAGATTGTAGTTTAACTTGTAAATTCATTAAAATGCCATAAATAAAACTCTTAATATTATGTAATATTATAAGTTTATAGTCATGATATAATATGTAACAAATATGATGTGACATTAAACAATTATAATATAGCAATAGACAAATAGATGTATATAATATTATAAATAGATTTTTAAATGAAAAAAAGTTGATTATATAATAATACATTATATTATAAATTTATAATATTATATGATATTATAATTATAACATTTTTATTTTTTATTTTTTAAACATTTTTGTTATGGGGTTGGCTCGAACCGTTACTCTAGAGAGGAGGATATATACCTTACAAATGTGGTTAGAGTGACTTGCCCGAAGTTCATAACATTTTTATTTTTTATATTAACTTATTAATAATATTTTAATAATTTTAATACCTAAATCCCACTTTGAATGAGTAATCGAATCTAGAAAACATGAATCTCTTTTCATATTTTCTAGTCCTTGATGGTGGGCAGCGAGGAAGCTTCCTGGAAGGACAACTAGAAGTGAAAGATTGCGTCTTTACCATATCTTTTGGCAGGTGGGGGCCCATCAAATGAGGCTGAAAGCAAGACATGGGCAAGTGGGGTGCGTATTGGATTGGTCCTCTTTTTCTCCTCTTACAGACTCACATGATGCTGGTTTTAGACACTTCTAAATTAATCAGAGGTGGGCCTACGTATTAATGAGACTGGGCCATGTCCCCACATGATCAAATCCTGAAATTGTTCAGTGTCCCTTTGAAGTTTGAACTTATTTTTTCCTCCTGTCTTTGGTTGTCTGTCATCCATTTACTTTCGCGTGGACTTTAGATGGGCTAACACTACACATCGATCTCAAAGCCCATTCTCTTTCTAAGACTTTTTCTATTAGCTCAAGTACCAAAGCGCATCATATAAGCAAAAGCTGGAAACTCTCAACCCTCGGATATTAGCTATTAATAATTATTGAGAAAATATTTAAATAAAAGTATTAATTTTATATTTTTTATATGAAGATATTGATTTTATTTATTTTTTAAATAAAATATTAATTTTTAATTTTTATTAAAAAAATATTAACTTTTAGTATTTTTTATTTAACATTAATTTTTAACTTTTTAATCTAAAGATTAATTAAATGATAATATTAACATAACAAATAAATTTTTTTAAAAAAATTATCATCTTTAAATAAAAAATTAAAAATTAATATTTTAGAGTTAAAAATTAAAAATTAATATTATCATTTAAAAACTAATAAAACTAATATTTTTAAATAAAAAATAAAAAATTAATTTTTAACTCTTTAAATTAAAAAAATAAATGAACATCTTTGTTTGCATATTTTCTCAACAAACAACCATTACATTTGAACAACTAAATAAAAAAAAAAGGTAATTGTTTAACAATTTAAACTATTCTAAATTACAAAATAAAAATTATTAATAAAAATTTAACCACAAATATTAAAAGACACCCCAATTAATAGTTTATGTACACTAAACTGCACAACACTTCTTTTACCGAACGTGGAGCACAAACAAGTTTAGTATGTTTTAATGTTCAAACTTATTGCACAAAATGCTATCGTCATTATTTTATACATTGAAAGAAACTAAACTGATGAAAATAATAGCAGAAGTTCAGAAGCCAATGGTGGTGCCATTTCCTTCCTTCTCTCTCTACATAAAGATAGAGCCAAGAATGATTTGCCTGTGAGCTCAAGACATGACTGCGGTTACAAGATTGAAAGGGGCCAAAACAAGTCCAGCTTTGCTATCAAACTCTTGCGTTAGTTCCTGAAAAGCAAAAGCAACACTGTAGAGACCTTTTCAGCCCAATGGAAGGAAGGTTCATTTGATAGTGAGGGCCCTGTGTGGCAGCCCGGTTACAACCATTCTTCCGTGCTGCTGTCCTGAGTAGTCTCCAACCATGTGATCTGAACGCGAATGAGATGTGGACAGCTGAAACCCTTGATGGAGGAGGTAGGACCTATGATCATTGCTGTTCGGGAATGCCTGCTGTGAATGCATTTCATGCACATGGAGCTCTGGTACTTCTTGAAAACAGGTTGATGAGATGGAATTCTTAGTAGAGGATGTGTTCATGGATTGTTTAGAAAGAGTGCAACCTGAGCCACTGCCTTTGTCTGGTGTCCCACTACAAGCGTTGTTGTCAAGCTTTTTTGTATTTAGAAAACGGCCCCCACAACCTCTAGCTCTCCTCATAGCATGCAAATGCCGGGACTCGTGAAGATATGGCTGTGAACATGACAACACACATTGTACTTGTAATGAAATTGAAAATATAAATTGATCATACAATACAATATCTTGCATAAAAGGAATTTTGGAAATAGCCATAATTCAACCTTTGGTAGTATTACAAATAGAAATGTTTCACATATGCACGGCCCTAATGTCAAAATAATATACTCATTCCATATGATTACTGTTAAGCTAGGAAACAACATCAACGACTACTGAAGGCAGTTTCTTTTACAGCTTTGCCAAATCAACTTAGCACCATCTTCCCTAGCTAAGAATCCAAACATAATTCCATATCCTCGGTGACCTATGAGTCTACAATCATTTGAAGTATTGCATTTAATGAAGAACAGAAGCTGCAATTAAACTACATTATTAGGCTATCAATTAATGTAAGAAAAGATTGAACAATAAATCAAGCTCTACATGTGTACAATTATGCATAAGAATTACCTTTCTAACTTTTATCAGTTTCCTTTCCAGTTCAAGCTTGGCACGTGACTGTCTCCTTCTCAGAATTCCATGGTACTGCTTAGCGTTCACATAAACAGGTTCCTCTGCCATTTCAAGAGGCAAAGCCATTCTAGCCGCATGTGCTCCAAGACACTGAGGATGTACCTAAAATGATATCCAATATAAATGTCTCAATCTATCTTGGCTTGTAGTTGGCAATTCTTCAATGAAAATTGTCCGTTTGAATGCATCCAATTGTTGCAAGCTAATTATTTAAAGAGATAATACCTTTTTTTTTTTTTTGCCTAAAGAAAAAGAGATAATACCTAGCAAACCTAGAAACTATTTATTTTTCATATTACTTAGAGTAGATGCCTAAAATGCACAGCAATCAAGTTGGAGAACAAATGATAAAATTTCCGTCCAAAAAAAAAAAAAGAAGATTAGATAACAAGCCGATACTTCCAACTTCTTATTTTTCGGAAAATATTGAAAAGAAAGCTCAGTTGGGTACAGCACTATAGCTTGTCAACAAGGCTCTTATCATCCACATGTACCATCTTGCCCAAACTCATGGCACTTTTCATGATTATCATCAAGAAATAGAATCTTGTTCCCATAAATCTAAAAAGACAAGTGGAGGTACTTTCAAAAAACATGATTTTTATTCCCTTTAAATTTTTGTTCAGATGATATTTTTCATTATTCTACACCGTAATGGTGACTAAACTCTTGCTCTAAGGGCTGTCTAGAACTCTTTAGTAGTGCCAAAGTAGCTTTACCCAAGAAATTCTTGGAGGAAACTCATGGTCTCACAACTTTTCTCACAAAGTTGTCTTCAAAATATGATAAACTAAGTTCTGCAATTCCTAATATAGAACTAAATTAAGTTCCACAATACATAATGGGAAAGTAGGAAATAACTTCATGAATTCTAGAAAGTTTTCATTACAGAAAGTGCTTCCATGCGTTCTGCCATCATTGCCCTTTAAAATTTCTAACAAAATTTGCTCCTTTTATTTTCTTTCTATTCACCCATGAGGAAGCCATGAAATACACAATTATAGAATTTCATTTTATCCTGTCTTAAAAGTGTCAAATTCAACTAATGAAAACAAAAATTGACAGCTACCTAACAGTAAAGTTGTTCTTAAAAAGTCCAATGAATACAACAAGAAAATATATATGCGTACCTCAAAAAAGTATAAATGTATATAAAACCAGAAGGGTAGTCATTATCATCGTAAGTTGAGTATATGCTAAACTAAACTAAACAACAGTATACCAATGGTTGAGGTCCATAAGCAGTAACTACTCCCCCATAATATGGATCTGAATATGGATATGATGGACATGCCTGCAAAAAGAGTCTCAGTTAAAAATAAATTACATGTTGCTGCATCAGAAAAAAAATAGCAGTACAAATCCAACAAGAAAAAAAAGTGTTTGTGCATGTGAATTCACATTTTTTCTAATGAGTAAGAGAAAAAGAGCATTTACAATTGTATGGCCAAGAAGCTCTAGTTGAGTAGGTTGTGCAATGTATTCCCCCACGGTTGTAGGCAACACAGATATCACATGCTGTATATGTGGCTGCTGTTCCCCACTTTTTCCAATATCTTTCATAAAAGAGAAGTTTTGTATTAATCTATCCATAAGATATACTTCTTGGTGCATGAAAAGCAACTTAAAAAGTAATCAAAAATATCTAATTTTTTTCATATATAGGCAAAGGAAGATAGTGCTTAACAATTGTAGAGGTTCGAACCCTTAACCTTGCCCTAGAGTCAAGGTTTCTAGTAAATAACAACTCGGTAAAGCCCTGTTGACAACCAAATATATCCTATGTTTTATAAACCTCATAAACATAATGCAGAAAAAATAAATAAATAAATAAAACTTCTTCCAAGGCATTGCTGGTGAAAGTAACAAGGAACTACATATTACTAATAGGGCTGCATGAATGAATAAAATAAGAGAACTAAAGAGTTAAAAAAGAAAAAGAAAAAAGAGGAAGAATATTATTTTATGAACATAGTTTTCATTTTAAAATAGCTGGTTCTGTATTCTGGTGAGTATTATGTTTAGAGCGCAATATGTCAATGCAACACCACTTCAAAGATTAAGCCTGCTTGGAATACTTTTGTCAGAGCCTCAACAAACCAGCCCACAGAGTCCATACTTTTTTGCAAAACAAATATGCAATGAAATAGCTTCATACTGCACTACAACATACTAGGCAGAAACTATAGCACACAAATCCAGTGTGAGATTCACACATCAGTATCATACATGGAATATGACACCTCAAATCAGTCATACAATTATAACTAGTGCATAAGCCTGTACCTTGTAGAATAATGCATACAAGTTACCTGCTTGTGACAATTCACTTGAATGCATTTCTTTATTGGAAAGGATTCTCTTGCCATCTCCATGCTTGCCTTGTGCTTCATTGCTTTTACTCCCTAGCCCTCCGTTTGGATGTGCCCTTGGAGATGAGTTGTTTCTGCTTTCTCCTAAAATATCCATGGAGGTAGCTCCATGCCCCATTCCAAACCACCAAGGTTGAGAAGAAACTGCTGATGGATTAGCCTTATTTAAAGTAGATTCTGTACGGTTTGTGCCATCTGACTTTGGATTCATACTTTCAGAGACTAAAATCTGTAACAGCCTATTCAGCTCCTCACCTGTTGAGGGGGAAAGAAAAAATGAACAAAAGTCAAAGAGTTGTTACATAGGACAAGAATACAATTGAAGACACAGACATACCAATATAAGGAAGCTTTCTAAAATCACCAAAATCTTGGTGTTACATCTAAGCCATATATGCCTATGTGGTACCTAACACGATTTTGCAACACTAACAAAATTGTCACAAATAAACTTCTTATTTAAAGAATACTTCTTTTTCAAGTAAAAACCAAAGAGGAAAACTTAA
This sequence comes from Rubroshorea leprosula, assembly GCA_020521535.1. Lineage (NCBI taxonomy): Eukaryota > Viridiplantae > Streptophyta > Magnoliopsida > Malvales > Dipterocarpaceae > Rubroshorea > Rubroshorea leprosula. The sequence continues at coordinate 742,988 of BPVZ01000096.1, forward strand.
ATGAACATAAACTCATTAACTTCACCAAGCTAAACCGAGATATATACTCCTTCCTCATCTTAGTATGATTCTTTGCTAGCTAAGTTCTTATGAATATTAATCTGCTTCGGGACACCCCAGCTCATTCATATATAAACCATTCTTCGAGTTCTACTCAAGTGATCCTCCAACCAACTCTGCCTCAGTAAGCTTAAGCACAATATACTGGGATTTTCCGAGAACTTCTAAAAAACTCCTGGAATAATCCAGAAAATTGTGCTTTTCATTGATAAATTGATAATTTACCGGAAGTTTATCAGCACAAAAATAAATAAATAAATAAATAAAAGAAAACTATTAATTCTCCATCGGAAAACATCAGATCCTCTTCCATGTAAACAGAAAATCAATAAACAAACAAACAACATCCAATTAATAAACGAATTCTATTGAAAAAACGGAAAAATTAAAGCAGTATTTCAAATTCGCAAATCTAACATGCATGCATGCATTAGAAAAAACAAAATCAAATGGTATTCCAAATCTAGAAATCACATAACAGAAAACAAAGCAAAAACTTCAACAATTTCTGACCTTAAAAAACCAAATCTAGAGTCCAAACAAGCGAAAATTCAAGCAAACTTGCCGGAATTATTGCTGAAACAGATTCAGAGAGAAAAATTGAAACAATAATCCTCCAAAGAAATCAAACTTACAGTTCTTGATTTTGCAGAAGAGGAAATGAAATTGGAATTTCGGAAAAATTTTTTTTTTATCTCTGCTCCACCGGAGATGCTGCTTCTCTGTAGTAATAAGTGAGAAGAAGAGGAGAAAAAAGAATTTCTATGATTTCCATTTTAAGGAATATTTGGTTTTATATAGAAGTGTCGGAGAAGACCCGGCGCCGTCGTTTTATTTCTCCTGCTTTCCATTTTGTGTTTTTGGCTCGGAGATAACCGCCGTGACTTAACGGAGGAAGGGAAACCCCACCCCCACCTTTTTTTATGGCGGGGTGACGTTGGTTTGGTTTGTCTTTAGTTATACTTTTTATATTGACAAAATGATCCTTGTCACAAACATAAAGTGTACTACGTTTAGTTTTTTTTATAATTTGTTTCTTGGAATTTTAGGTTTGGATTGGTTGTGTTTCCTTGCTTCCTTACCTAATTCTCACTACATTTGATCATCCAACCCACCTCCTTTTTACTTTGTTTCCAACCCACACCCTTGACTAATCACAAAAAAATTTCCATTTACAACGCTCTCCATTTTTCCCTTTCTTTTTCTTTTAATTATTTGGGATTTTCAGAATTAAATGATATATGTGATTATATGTGGATAATTTATTTGAATAATTTTTATTTATAATTTTTATGTATCATTGAATTAAATAAAGCATGTAATATCACAAATTTTAATAAAATAAAAAATTAATCATTAAAAAAATATAAAGTTACATAAAAAATTATAAAAAAAATTATTTCTAAATTATTTTCCAATTGGTATTTACACATGTTAATTAAGTGGTCGTTTGGCTCATTTTCTAATTAGTTTCTTATATTAGGTAAAGTTGGATCAAATATATGAGAAGACGTGTTAAAATAGAGAAAAAAACATTCAAAGGAGAGAAAAGTGTTCAACAACACTCGTTCGAATAAACTAATATTATCAATAACTTGCCAACGACTTAAATAACATAATAGTTATTCTCTTCCATTAAAAGTAAAAGGCATTAAGTTCATGTTGCATGACATACAGGTAGGATGCAATAAGGAATAAAAGATGGTTGCTTTTGATTGTGTAATTAAAATAAAAAAATATTGTCAATAACTTATTTGTTAATTTTAAAATCTATTTTTTTGTTATAGAAAGTAAAATTTCAAACTTTAAAATAAATGGACAATAAATTAGCAAAAATAAAAGAAGATGGTGCCACCAAAGTCACAAGAATTTAACCAATTCTAGAATGTAATTGGAGGAATGCAAAAGTGCAACTATACTTACTAGAGTAGAGAAACCAAAGCCACAAAAAGTTTAACCAATTCAAGGGTTGGAGGAATTCAAAAAGGTTTTGGAAACTATGCTACCAGAGCAACCAAAAGCCACAAAACAAAAGTTTAACCAATTCCAGGGTTGGAGGAATTCAAAAAGTTTAACCAATTCCAGGGTTGGAGGAATTCAAAAAGTTTATGGAAATTATACCAC
>BPVZ01000096.1:780836-794210 GCA_020521535.1 Rubroshorea leprosula
TTTAACTCTCTCTTTGTCTTCCCTAAAAGCTTCATAATTCTGATACTAAATAAATATTTATAAGGTATTAATTTTTTTTGGGGAAAAGAGAAACATGAGAGAGAGGGGTAGAGTGAGAGATTGGGATTCAGGCACTGGACACAGGGCAAGGCATCGACGGTCAGCACCGGGTAATGAGAAGATCAGAATCCAAGAGAGAGGTCGACAGTGGAAGGGGGTGGATACAAGGCAACTTATCTGGAATGGGAATCGGTATGAGCACAGAGAGGGGGGGTTTGACAGAGGACAGTGGGAAGAAGGGAACTGGAGTAAGCACATGCAGTGGGGGTATGACAGAGGGCAATATAAGCAAGCTACAGCATTCTTTTTTACAAATATGCCGGAGGAATGGAGCTACACAGAAATGTGGAGAACATTCGGAAAGTTTGGAAGGGTATTTGATATTTATTGTCCTCAGAGGAGAAGCAAGAGCGGACGGAGGTTCGGATTTGTCAGGTTCCTTAATGTAAGGAATACTAGGGAGCTTGAAAAACAGCTTGATCAACTAAAGGTTGAGGGGCAGAAATTATGGGTAAATCTAGCAAAATACCCAGAGGAGAAACATAAAGGGGAGACAGCAAGGAGAATCATCCCATCAAGCGAAATTGTTCAGGGGAAGTCATATGCTGATGCTGTGAGAGGACAAGAAGGTCGTGAATATGGGAAAAGCGTAGAGAAGACAACTATGAGTACCTTGATGCGTGGAGAAGATAAAAGCAGAGCACACGAAACACAGAAGCAACCGAAGAGCGGACCAATCTGGAGACAGAAAAAAAGAGAAGAGGTGTGGTCGGGATTGGAGTTCAATGTGAAAAAAGAAGAGCTACTGTGGCTGCAAGGAAGCTGTGTGGGAGTTGCTCACTCAGTTGAGATTGTACCCAATTTACAAGAGAAGTTCTATATGGAAGGGTACTTCTCATGTAGATTGAGAGCTATGGGGGGAAAGCTGGTCCTTATGGATGGTCAAGACAAAGACGAAATTAAGGACTTAGTGGAGGGAGCCCCGGAGTGGCTTGGACAGTGGTTTTCTGAGGTCAAACCGTGGTCCCCCTCAATGGTAGCAAAAGAAAGATTTGTGTGGATAAGGTGCCAGGGAGTCCCTCTGCATGCTTGGTGCCCAGAATTCTTTGAAGAATTGGCACTAGTTTGGGGAAAATGTATATGTTTGGACGATAGTACAAGTAAAAAGAGAAGGTTTGATGTAGCAAGATTTTTAATATCAACATCAAAAATGGACACAATCTCCGTTCACCGGGAAGTTAAAGTAAATGGGGTTGTGTATGAGCTGAGGTTCTCGGAGGAGGAATTGACTAACAGCCTCTTCTCATTGAAGTATGACTTCAGGCCATCTTTCAATAGCGACTCAGAGATTGAGGAGTATTGGTCGGATGCCACAGATTACACAGCAGGTTGTGTCGGAGTTAGCGACGGAGAAGAAGGTGGAGATAACGCCGGAGAGTATCTTTCAGGCAGAGGATCATTACCGAGCAAGGAGAGAGGAAGCAAGTTGGCTGTCACATCAAACTCGGAAGCAAAATTTGAATTTGCAAGAAAGAGTAATGATGAGGATCGGTCAGATAAGCAGGCTAGGCGCTCTCATAGCAGAGTAGGTGAGGAAGAATCCGTTGATGTGGTAGCAGATAGCCTTGAATTGGATTTGGAAGAGGATGACGCAGGGGAGAGAGGTGATATTGAAAAGTGTGTATCAGGAAGCAAGGTGGGGACTGTCTCAAATCCAAAACTTGCAGCAAGGGCGGGAGATTATGGGCCGGACACTCACCCCAGCAGGGATCCTTTTGTAGGATATGGGTCCAATGGAAACTGGGCCGGGGAAGGAGAGTTAATAGAAAATTGGGCTGAGGAAGGATTAAATTCCAGTCCACTAAAAGGGAGGGAAGTGAGAACCATCGGGGGAATTAAAAAGAAGCTCACTCCAGAAAATTCAGGAACAAAAGTCACGAACACTCTGGAGAAATGCAGCTCCTGTAGCAACGAGAGAGGTAGTATAGAAGGGAGCAGGGAAGAGGAGACGAGCACAACACAAAAGGAGGAAAAAAAAAAAGAGAAAGAAAAGGAGCAAATCGTGCACTTTTGTTTACCAAAAATCAATCCTTCTCGGATTCATGAAGATGAAGAAGAAAAGCAGGGGCAGATGCGGAGCGAGGCAAACGGAGGAAGAGGCAGTGTCGGTGTTCCTTCCAAACACTAGCAACTCAATAGCGGGAGGTTCGGTAGGAGATAGCGGTATCCAAAACTGTAATAGAATGCTAAAGGAACTACCCAACAAACGGATTGCTACTGATTTATGGGAGTGTGCGAAGAAGATAGGGGCAGTTGCAGAGGAAGAGGAATCTGTCATCAAGAAACTTGAGGAGTTGGAGACCAGAGACAGAGCAGCAAAGGAGAAAGAAAGCTTAAAGGGCCCGAACAAGGAACAGAAGGTGAGTGCGGTGATTAAATGAATATTTTGTCATATAATATTAGAGGATTGGGGGTAGCGGGGAAGAAGAGAATAGTCAGAGATTTAGTGAAAAGAGAAGGTGTGAACTTCCTAGCAATTCAGGAAACCAAGAAGAGTGGAATAGATAGAAAATTCTGCAGATTGCTGTGGGGGGCAGAGGATTTTGATTGGGTGGCAAAAGATGCAGTAGGATTGTCGGGAGGTATGGTCTGTATATGGAATTCTAAAGTACTCAGAATGATGAAAGTTTGGGAGGGTGAAAACTTCATCGGGATACAGGGGAGGTGGGTAGCAGAGGATGTTTGTGTTAATATAATCAACATTTACTCTCCAGGTCATTTAGCAGGTAAAAGAAGCTTATGGGGGGAATTAAAAAAATTAGTTCTGCAGTCTAGGGGGCTATGGTGTCTTGTGGGGGACTTTAACACAGTAAAGAATGTTGAGGAGAAAGTAGGAAGCAAAGCAGTAACTCTTGAGATGAGGGAGTTTAATAATTTCATAATGGAAGCAGAACTGATTGATACACCATTAGTGGGCAGAAAATTCACATGGTACCAACCGAGTGGGAAGTTGATGAGTAGAATTGACAGGTTCTTACTATCGGAGGAGTGGCTGAATAAGTGGGGAGAGGCAACCCAATGGGGTCTAACCAGATCTGTATCAGACCACTGTCCAATCCTTCTTAGACATCAGAAAGTGAATTGGGGGCCCAAACCATTTAGATTTTTTGATGTTTGGCTAGAGCAAGAAGGGTGTCAAGAGGTGATAAGAGAAGCATGGAGAAAGGAAAATACTCATGGGTGGGCAGGATTTCGCCTCAAAGAAAAACTCAAGTCCACCAAAGAGGCGTTGAAAATATGGAGCAGAAACATGGTACCAGAAATAGAAAGGAAAATGAGAGAAGCTATGACAGAGATCGCGCAGCTTGATGTGAAAGGAGAGGCGATTCAGTTATCTGAGGGAGAGATTGAGAGAAGAAAACAGGCATCCCTGATTGTGTGGGACAACATAAGATTTAAAGAGAGTATGATGCAGCAGAAATCCAGGAAAGCTTGGCTAGCAAATGGAGATGCAAACATGAAATATTTTCACAACTGCGTGAAGGGGAGATGGAAGAGGAATGAAATAAATAGCATTCATGTAAAAGGAGTCCAGCTTACAGAGGTTGATAAAATGAAAGAAGAAATCGCCAACTTTTTTGAAGAGACATTCTCGGAGGAGCAGTGGGTTAGACCATCCGTGGAAGGCCTCCAATTCAAACAAATCTCCCCAGCAGCTAATGACTATCTCATTGCACCTTTCACTGAAGAAGAAATCAAGACAGCGGTGTGGGACTGTGAAAGCTCAAAAGCACCGGGTCCGGATGGCTTCAATTTTAAATTCATCAAGAGTGAATGGGAGACAATCAGAGGTGATGTTACTGAATTTCTTCATGAGTTTCAGAAGAATGGCAAAATTGTGAAGGGTCTAAATACGTCATTCATAGTTCTTGTGCCAAAAGTAGAGAACCCACAGAAAATTGAAGAGTATAGACCAATTTCACTGATAGGGGGTATATACAAAATCCTCGCAAAGTTACTTGCTAACAGGCTTAAGAAGGTGCTGGAGGGAATAGTTGGGGAACAGCAAATGGCATTTTTAAGTGGTCGGCAACTAATGGATGGGGTTGTAATAGCAAATGAGGTTATTGATGAAGTAAAGAAGAAGAGGAAGGAAGCGTTTTTGTTTAAGATCGACCTTGAGAAAGCTTATGACAAGGTCAGTTGGAGATTTCTGGATTTCATGATGCAAAAGTCGGGTTTTTCAAATACTTGGAGGGAATGGATTATGGAGTGTCTAAGGTCAAGTATGGTGTCGGTTCTGGTCAATGGCAGCCCTACCAGACAATTCTCTATGTCTAGAGGTCTCCGACAAGGGGATCCACTGTCCCCATTCTTATTTCTGATTATTGCAGAAGGGATTAATGGGCTGGTTATGAAGGCTGTTGAGAAAGGTTTACTTGAAGGAGTCGAAGTGGGAGGAAAAGGCTTCAAGATCTCGCATCTCCAATATGCAGATGACACTCTGTTGTTCGGCACAGCTACTGAGGAAAATGTTTGGGCTATGAAGAGCATCTTAAGGACATTTGAGCTGGTATTAGGGCTTAAGATAAACTTTAACAAAAGTCAGCTCATTGGCATTGGAGTAAAGGAGGAGTGGTTAGAAAAAATGGCATGGATTTTGTGCTGTAAAAAAGGGGTATTGCCCTTTAAGTATTTGGGGGTACCCATAGGGGGGAGGAGTGGGAAGCTCTCATTCTGGAAACCAGTGCTGGAGGGAGTGAATAGAAAACTATCCACATGGAATGGGAGATTCTTATCTCTAGGAGGAAGGATTACCCTCATTAACTCAGTGCTGACCAGTCTTCCTGTGTTCTGGATGTCCGTGTTCTTGATCCCGAAAGGTACGATTCTATTCCTTGATAAAATTCGTAGGAGATTTTTATGGGGAGGTGTTGAGGGAGGTAAGAAAATAAATTGGGTTCGATGGGACAAGGTTTGTAGGGACAAAGAGCAAGGGGGGTTAGGTGTAAAGGATCTAAGGAAGTTTAATCTAGCTTTGCTTGGGAAGTGGTGGGGGAGATTGGTTAACGAGGAGGAGGGTTTATGGAAAGAAGTAATATTGCAGAAATATGGTAAGGTAGGGGAACCCAGATTCAATTGGTTGAGGGAGGGTTATGGTTCTGGGTCTAGATGGTGGAGGGATATATGTAGGTTGAATGTCTTAGACCAGGAGAATGATGGCTGGTTAGCAAAAGGGCTGAATATTAAAATAGGAGAAGGGGATAGTGTAAAATTCTGGTGGGACGATTGGAGCGGGAGAGGAATTTTGGCTAACAAATATCCTAGACTCTACTTAATATCTGTAGGTAAAGACAATACAGTGTCACAGATGGGTTGGTGGCTCAATGGCAGCTGGATATGGAAACTGCAGTGGAGGAGAAGACTATATAGCTGGGAAGTCCAAGAAGAAACAGAGATTTTGAAGGAAATACAAGAAACTACAATCACGAAAGGAAAAGCAGATGTAAGAGAGTGGATTCATAGTAACACCGGGGTATAAACAACAAGATCTGCGTACAAGACACTCACTATGGAGCTAGAGCGGGATCAACTAGGAGTGACTCTTCAAAAAGTTTGGAATACACTGGTACCAAGTAAGGTTTCAGCATTTTCCTGGCAACTTTTGCAGGATAAAATCCCTACCAAGGCAAATCTTTTCAAAAGAGGTATAATTCAAAACATGGAGGACTGCAAGTGTGAACTTTGTGGGCACCAATTGGAGGAAACTAGCCATTTATTCACGCACTGCAAAGTGGCATATGATCTGTGGAATGCATGCTTCAGGTGGTGGGGAATTAGAACAGTGCTGGACAGAGATGGGTGCAAGGTTTTCCAACAGCATCCTTCGGCGCTCAAAGTGGCAGGATTAAAAGAGGGCTGGAGTTGCATATGGTTTGTAGTTGTGTGGACATTGTGGTTGGCAAGAAACAACAGCATATTCAATGGAAAAGTAGCGGACAATTGCAGGCTGCTTGAACTGGTTCATCTAAGGTCCTTCAGCTGGTTGAAATACAGAAAGAAAGGATGTCTTTTTTCTTTATCCGACTGGATCCAGGAACCGGTTGCCTGCTTAAGAGGGGTCGCAGCAAAAACCGGCAAAACAGAGTGTTAATACCAGGGTAAGCAGCGGATCTCTTAGGAAGGGGCGCTCAATTAAAGTAAGTTCATATGTTTTTTGGGGGTAGTAGGTGCTGAATAAGCACATCTTTCCCTGTAAAAGGTTTGGAGTACACCCAGTACTCCTATAATAGAAATTTCTTTGCTTTTCAAAAAAAAAATATTTATAAGGTATTAGAATATCTAATTGACATATATGTGGAACTCATATCAAAATAATGAAGGCAGGACGGATTTGGTGAAAATCGCACAAAGGTGTCGACCGCCGGATTTGGTTTAGCTTCTAATTTTTTAAAATCTATTTGTTATCTTAAAAAAATATAATATTTAATTAAAATAAATATTAATATATTTTATATATTATTAAAAAAAAATGACCTACAACTCTAATCCTACATTTTGCCCCACAGCCATCCGAGAGTATAGTCTTAATATTGCCCTCCAATTAAGCGGTGAATATTTCCCCCTGGCATACAAGGAATCATCTTGCTTTCTATTATTCTTTTGCAAACATAGAACTCCATCTGAGACCATAGCATTAACATTGCCAACAAAGCAGTGGATATTTCCCATGGCATACAAGTAGTCGTCTTGCTTTTTATTATTCCCATGCAAACAGAAAACTCATCATTGCTTTTGACCTCTTAATGGATTCGTGATCAAGGAGGATGAGTTTTTCATTGGCTAGGATTTGTATTGTTAAGTTAGACTAGAAATATACTCATGAAGAAATTTCAAATGGCGGATGTAGATCTAACAAATCTTTTATTTAAAACTCAAAAAGTGAAAATTTATATAATATTTATATTATACAAACAAATATAATGGAGTCCATGAGTATAATATAATGATTAGTTTCTAACAATATCTTATAAATATATAAAATTTTCTTTGCTATCAATTTTTAATTTGCGAAATCACCTTTTTTACTTCTGATCTTTATCACACTTTTTCGAGCAAATGGTGCTCACAAATATGAGTTTAAAACTAGCTTGTCATATAATTTTGATTGATTTTTTGTTGGCCAAAGCATGTAAACGTTAGCCATGTTCACTTGTCACGGAGTAGGCACAGCAATTTCAACACTTCCAAACCGAAGCATTTTGTAGTTGGACTCATGGATTCAGCGCCGATATTTTAGACTAGTCCATTAAAATGATGGATGAAGCTCAGCCCGTGAGTTGATTCGGTCCATTAGAAGCCTATATTTAGTCCAGTCCGTTAGGGTGTAATGTTTTCCTGTTTTTGCCTTTTGCCTTCGGCATATTCAAGAAGGGGGATGGAATCATGGTTAATAAACTAGACGACAGAACAAAACAAGACAAACTACTTCATGTCTCATGACATGACTATTCTTCTTTTAAGCTTTTTAATTGGGTTTAATGCTCTACTAAAATCACAGACTATGGTGTAAATATGTTGAAGTATGTTTTAATTTAAATGAATTAGTCTTTTCTTATTCAAAAAAATTTACCAATTTTAATTTTGTTCGTGCAAGGTCTGTGGGCATTGTGTTATAGAAAATTATTGTGTTTAAAAGTTTTGTTTTTGGTTTGGATATTCTAGGAAAAAAGACTATTGCATTAAGAGGCTTTCATCTGATAGTTGTGGACTTGCTGGAGGAGGAAGGGTGACGAGTGGATGGAGATCAATCTAGGATTTTTGTCGAATGTGTTGCTTTTGTTTTAACCCAACCACGTAAGTAGACCCAAGAAAGGATTCTTGTGATTTTGTAAGAAATCAAGTTTGTGATTTTTTTTTTCGAGGTCAATTTCTAAAAGTCTTGTATTTTGTTTTTTATTAACTAAAAATATTTTCAATTGACTTATTTTCTTAATGGTTGTTAAATATAAAATATATAAAAAATAATTTTTGAAAACTACGTCGTTTACTGAAGTTGTATCTTCTCTTACTCTACAAACAAAATGTATTCTCAATGATAATTGACTGAATAATTTCAACATGATTCACCATCATTGCATTTTATTTGACCTTTTTGGTCAACACAAACATACCCATTTCTGTCTTTGAATTTCATATCATATTTGATTTCGTTTTTCTTGTTTAATTCTGTTGAGGTGGCTGGAGGAATTAAAAGTTATTATGACGGAATACACAGATATATAGACTGCTGCAAACATCCTTACAAATTGACTTCAAAGGGATACAATTTACCAAAAAAGGGGGACTTCAAAGGAATACAACCCATGCAAATCTTTATTAGAATACATAACATGACACGACATCACAATTTAAACAGGGAAACAATTTTGTTTGAGCAGCTAGCTTCACTTATTGCAACCTCTGGAATGACGAACATAACCTGAAGAGATGTGTTGAGCATAACTTTCACTTTTGATACCCCAATATGCCTCTGCCTCCACCACGTAGAGAGAAGAGCTTTTCCATGCTTACTTGAAATGATAAGAAAGAACTGAATAAACACTTTGAAGCACAGTAAATAGAAGCAAGAAAACCGCAGCAAAAATGGAAATGCCCCCCCATGGAGTGTTAAAGTAATTGTGCCATAACTTTGCCTTCCAGTGGTTCCACTTTCTGTCACAATGCTTATTCACTTTCTTGAAGGTCTCAGCATAAGAGAAGTCCTCTTCGGAGATCACATAGTCACAGAGTTTGTTCAATATGGCAGCGACCACTCCATGATTACCTAACCGGTTATCAATAACTTTATGGCGAGAAAGTAATTCAACATCGTTCCATGTGTTGATAAGGCGATCCATGAATGTAACATAATTCGTGAAACTTTGTGAAGATGCACCCTCGAAGCATTGTTCATAAGCAACTAAATTTCGAAGAAGGGACTATGTATCGTAGTCTACTCTTAAAGTTGGAATTGACATTACCCCCTTCTGAAACTCGATATCAAACAATCTCCCCTCAATTTTTTTAAAATTTATTCCTGCCTCGCTGAGCTCTGTTGCTGAACGTATGAATCGCCATTCCTTGCTATCAGGTTCTTCTATACTTATCGATGATGAACAGAAATTAAGCTTTGCCTTAGGGCATTGTGACCTTATATCAAATTTCCACCGTGACATTGGTTCACTTGACACTATTTCTGTTTCCTGATCATCCACTGCTGGCTTGGATCGTTATCTTCCTCTGCTGACTTGGATGGTGATGATAAACAGAGGATAGCCATTGCCTTAAGTTTTGCCTTAGAGCATAGTGACCTTATAACTTTCTCTGGTGAGCAAGAAATACGGACTTCCTGGCGATCAGACGAAGGAGCCTGGCAGCAGCTATCATGAAGTAAGCCCAGTAGATGCTTCATATCTTTATGCTCGGGTCTTCTAAGAGATCCTGGCATCACTCTAGAGAAGAATTTAATAGCTATACCCATGAAGTCCTTTGCTTCATCGTTTGGCATCAGAGTCATTTCAAACAACTCTGAAAGTATAATGAAAGGAAGTTGATTTTCAATTAACAGTTCACGCATTAATCTTCTTAAAATAAAATCTGTAAGAAAATGGTCGTTTTCATCTTTCAGTTCCTCCATGGCACTCTTTCGAATAAGCTCAATGATAAAGCATCCATCAAGGAGCATCATTTCTACAATTTCTTCTCCACCAATACGATCCAAAGGTTCTGAATAAAATTGGCGAGCTTCTTCTTCCATGTTTTCCAAGGCCTTCACATATCTCTCCAGACTAATTTCTGTTTGCTTAAGTAGCATTTTTAGATAAGACATTTTGTGCACTTCCATTGCCTTCAACTGACCTTTACCATGATGGTAAGGGCCAATGGAGATCACTTGAGGTTCATACGCTTCTTTACTTATCTGGCGCAAAGGATTAGGCACTTCGAAAATGCTACAGCTTGACGAGTCTGTTGAAATTGAAACATCAACTTGGAGCTTTTGAAGTAGTGGAGTGCGAGGAGAAGTTTCGTCTCTTCCACCTGGCATCTCACCTACTGAACATAAAAAATCAAATGATTAACGGGGCAAAATGAGAAACAGATTCGCATTTTAAGTTAAATAATTATATCCGAAGTCTAAGAACATTAGGGCAGCTCCATCAGTCTATCATCTATTGAAGGGTTAAGTCAATGGACTACTATCAAATTTTGTTCATTAGCATCAGTGTACTAGAAACTAATGGCCGTTGGAGTCCTTAAAGGGTGCGTTTGGATAACGGGAAGTTAACTTTTCCCTTTACTCAAAAATTTTATGCGCATTATAGTGTTTTTGCACCTTAATATATAACAAATAAAGAGTAAATTAAGTTAACGTTTTTAATTTTTATTTTTCTGAACATAATTCCAATAAGGAAATATTTTCCCCCAAATTTCTCAATGCAAGACCCACTTCATATCTTTCTCTCAACATTCCTAAGTAATTAAATATCAACCTACAATAATTAATTTCAAGAAAATAACTCTCTGTATATTAATTTTTAAATTTCCGTAATTTCTCAACCACTTTCATCATCTAGGAACTAATTAAGTTCCACGGCTGGTTTATGGATAAGCCATGCTTCGAGTTCTACTTAAGGATCATCCTCCAAAGGACTCAGTAAGCTTAAGTGCAACATACTGGACTTTCCAAGCACTTCCAAACGAATCCTGGGGTAATTCAGAAAATTATCCTTTCTATTGATAATTAAATTGATAATTTACTCGAAATCTATCAACACAAAAATAAATAAATAATAAAGAAAACTAGTAATTCTCCATAGGATAACATTAGAGATAACATTAGATCCTCTTCCATAGTTCCATGTAAAACAGAAAATAAATAAATAAATAACATATAATTAATAAAAAAAAAAAAAGGAAAATGATTGGTATACTCAACTATTCAACACTCATCTCAACACCTAAATGTAAAATGAGGAAGGGTAAATTTGTAATTTTATTGTTTAAACAACATGGGTGTGAGAATGTGTGTTGAATAGTTGGGTGAATGTATCATTATCCTAGAAACTACAATTTAACATATTTGCTAACTTTCATTGATTTACTTACTAAAATCTACAATTTTAAGTTTTCTCACCTTTAACTCAAATTCAAAAATAGTATTTTGTTAATAAGTGTATTATAAAAAATGTTGAACCAAATGATATATGTATTAGTGTTCAATTAACAAATGAATTCTATAGGGGAAAAAGGAAAAAATTAAAGCATTATTTCAAATTTGCAAATCTCACATGCATACATGCATTAGAAAAAAAAAACACCAAATAGTATTTCGGTTCTACAAATCATATAACAGGAAACAAATAGAAACTTCAGCAATTTCCGAGCTCAAAAAACCAAATCTAGAGTCCAAACAAGGAGAAATAAAGCAAAAATTCAAGCGAACTTGTGGGAGTTATTACTCAAGCAGATTGAAAGAAGACAATTAAAACAATAAATTCTTCGAGGAGATCAAACTTAGTGTTCTTGATTTGCAGAAGAGGAAATGAAATTGATATTTTAAAATTTTATGTCTGCTCCACCGGAGATGTTGCTTCTCTGTAGTAAGAGTAAGAAGAAGGAGAACTATTTTCTATGATTTACTTTTGAACGAATTCCTTCGGTTTTATATAGAGGTGTGAGAAAGACCAGGCGGCCGTCGTTTTCTCTTGCTCCTGCTTTCCTTCAAATAACGACGCAAATTTTAAAAATTAATTAAGCCTCCAGTTATGGTTGTAGGTTTTGGTTTTTGTTTTTTGTTTCCATAAATTTTATAATTTGAAAAAAAAACTTATTTACTTTTACATGCTGTGCAATATATATTATGATTGTTAAAGAAATAATAAAAAAATAATTTTAATATTATTAAATAAATTAATATTTTTAATTTTTAGTGTTAGGATTTGTTTTAAATAAATTTTTAATTTTTAATTTTAATTTTCAACAATTTCAAAATTTATTAAAAAAAATAAAAACTTAAAACTAAAATCATATTGAACGAAGTTTAAAAAAGAAACTCTATTATTAATTAATTAAATTAATAATTTCAAAATGTTCGCTTGTACTTTATTAATTTAATAATAATTTTTTGCCGTAAAAAAAAAAAAATGATTGCCATTTTAGTACCGAAGACAATTACAATTCCGATGTTTTTCTAATTGATGGTTTCTAATCGTAAATAGTACATTGAACATTCACTTAATCTCTTTTTAGAAAAACTGCAAAGGTCATATTTAATTAGATTGAAAGGTAGTAATCTTAATTAAGTAATCTTAATTAAATAGTGCTATTGGAACAATTTTTTCATCTCACATTTTGATATAATTTTTACATGTCATTAAATGAGTGGATGCATTCAATATCACGGATCCTATATGAATTAAAAGAACCAATCATTTTAATGATATGTCAAGTTGTACCAAAATGTAAGATGAAAAAACTATCCTAAAATCATTTCCCAATCTTAATTAGTAATGAAAAAAAACTATATCGTTAATTAAAAATTAAAAAAAAAAAAAAACTATATCTATATTTGTACTACTCCTTTTATCATGGAATTATACATACTTTTTGCTTTTATTTTAGGTTTGAGGATTTGGAGACAATTTCTATTTTTAATTACCTTACCTTTAAAAATAATTACTTTACCTTTAAAAAAATAAAAATAAAGAGACTTTTTTACGATAAGATGAATAAATAAAATTAAGAAATAATTATAAGGTTAAAATAGGAAAAAAATATTTGTCTCTTTTGAAATATGAAAAATAAATATTATTTTAAAATGGAAAAAAAAAATAGAAATAATCTCCTTGAATTGAATTCCCTTCAGAATCCAACATCTAAGCTGGGGGCAATGCCTTCATCAATCATTGAGCCTGCAATATTGTCTCAAAACAACCCCAAAACCAAAAGCCCCAATGCCACCACAAAACCAGCCCTGAAGCTTGTAGCAGAGCTCGTGGGAGCAATGGCAGGAGCCTCAAATTCAACAGGAGAAGGTGCGGGAGAGATGGCAGTGTACCTGTGCCTTGGAGTCAAAACAACCACAATCAATTTCTGCCCTTGCTCGCAGTGTCCCTTCGCTCCACTAATGAAATAGAATGGTCCCGGTCGCTCCAGCTTCACCTTGGTGTCCCCATCTTTGTACTCTGCAACTGGATCTGTAATATTGCAGCTCTGGTAAGCCTCCTTTGTCACTTGCAGCACCGAGTCCTTCCCACCATCATATTTCCACAC
>BPVZ01000096.1:819290-830795 GCA_020521535.1 Rubroshorea leprosula
AAATTAAAACAAAAACAAAAAACTATAATTAATGTTTATAGAAAAGACAATGATTAATACACGCAACACCCGATCCAACACTTTTAAGTTTAATTATTAAAAAATATTATTTTTTAGTCTAAAATTAAAAATAAACAAATATAATGATACAATCATACACACAAAATATAAGAACCAATTGAATTAATTGTATTTATATTATATTTTTAATGACTAAACCAGAAGATGTTGAACTATACGTTGAACCGGTGAGTGTACCAATCATTTCTCTTCTAGAATATAAGAAAAAGATGCACCAGTGTTCCAGACATGAATTGAATCACAATGTAGGAGGGGTCACTTCTGACTCTGAGAAACAGCAAATTAACTGAAATGATTACAAAATGCCGTGTAGAAGAAAAGCTCTATATCAGTAGGAGCATAGAAAGCAATTTGAGAACTCTTCTTCCTCTTGGAACAAAACTTGGGCTTCATTGCTGCCGGTGGACAGGACAACATTTCTGGTATCCTAAACTTTTGACCTTTTGGTGTCGAACAGCCACCAGCTACCGAACTATCTTCACCTGCAGTGTCTTCCTTAAGTTTGCTGCAGCCATTGCCACCACCAGGCAACCCCATTGCTGATTCCTCCTCTCTCTTTGGGGGCTTAAAGTTTCAGAGTGAAAAAATGTTGACACTTTTTTCTTCTTGAGTGTTAATAGAGGGAGGCCAAATATTGCAGTATCAAAACCTGAGACCCGGTGAGGATATTTTGTTCAAAGATGGCAACTTGAAAGATCTTTCTGCTGTACTTACCAAAAACCCCACAGCAGGATTAACTACTACCACTTATAAATAATTTCATCCTTTTTTATATATTCTATAACTCTACCAAATCTTTGATAAGATCAAAGTAGAAATTTCTTGGAAAAGCGTCTCTTTTTGTTTGTAAGAATTTGAAAACAAAAAAGTGTACAATTTAAATCATTTCAAGAGGAAACCTGTTGATATTATGGTTCGTCTTTTATAAATCATTTTTATTTTATATTTTAATATAGTTACTGCAAGTAAGATATTTGTTTAAAATTTTGTATAATTTCTATAAGATTTTAATGCAATTTAATTAAGTTTAGTTTACTAAACTAATTTAGTTTCAATCAGTTTTAAGTAAGAAAGAGTTGATTTAATCTAGTCCAATTCACTTATGTAAAATGAATCAGGGTAATACTTTTATCTTGTAATTTATTTTTAAGTTAACTGGTCTAACATATGAATTAATCAAGTCATTAGTTAAGTAAGGTATCAACAAAATTTAACTTTCCATTTAAAACAAGTACTTATGAACCCATTAAAGTCCTGATCTAACCAAACAGACCAAACTCCTTTGTCAAATCTATTACTAAGTCAGAAAATATGCTAAAACAAACAAAAAAGACAATGGAACCATTCGTAACGATATTGTTTCATGTTGATCACACAAATATAGTGGTGATATAGATTTCCTTCTATTTTCCAGTTTCTCAAATTACAATTGTTAAATCCTAACCCTCAATTTTCCCACAACGATTGGAGATTAGACCATTGTCGTTACCACTGTCGTTACTATCGATGCAATGAATATTTCTCTCTAACACAAAGGTAGACCTTTGTCTTGCCTCTATGTATCCCACACAAAAGGAGAACTCATCATCAATTTTGATCTTTCTACGGATTTAAGATTAATAACAAGTTTAAGATCGAGGATGAATTTTTCATCTGTTGGGATTTGTATTGCTAACTAAATGGTAAATACATTTGTTGAGAAACTCAAAATCACGATGAAAATCAAACAACTCTCTCTTAAAACTTAAAGGCAGAAGCTTACGCAATAGCATACTATGAAAGCAAATGTAAAGCTTATATAAGGGAATGTTAGACATTAAGCACATATAATAGTTAATTTCCAACAATATCTTACAAATATGTAAAACTTTCTTCGCTATCAAATTTTAATTTGTAAAATCTCCTTTCCTATTTTTGATCGCACATTTTATAAAGCAAATAATGTTCACAAATATGAGTTAAAAGCTAGCATAGCATACATTTTGATTGATTTTTAGTTTGCTAAATCATGTAAATGTTACCCATGTTCACTTGTCACGGAGGAGGCATGACAATCTTAACACTTGTAAGCCGAAGGAAGGCTCTCAAAAACGAGGGATGCCCAAAATCTCTGTAATTGCACTCATGGATTAAGTGCCAATATTTTTGTTAGTCCATTAAAATCAAGGATGTAAGCTTGGTCCGTGAGCTGTTGCGGTCCATTAAAAGCCTGTATTTAGTCCAGTCAATTAGAGCAAAATGTTAAACCGATCCAAACCCATTTGCTAAAGAGAATGAGCCTAGTGAAAATGCCCAACCAAAGCCTCCAAAGAATCTAATGAACTCAATTAGCAGCCGACATTTGCCATAAACAAAACAGTATTCTTTGGAAAACATAAAGAGAAAGGATCGCACAATTTCTCTCCACAGCCATCAGAGACCGGAGCATTACCGCCGCCAACGCCAATTGCAGTGAATATTTCTTCCGGTATAGAAGTAGGCTTTCGTCTTGCTTTCTATTCCTCAGGCAGACGAAGAACTCATTGCCGATTTTGACCGGATTCGAGATCGAGAAGCAAGGGATTACAAGTGTAGGGGCCCACACCTGCGTGTCAATCCATGGAGCAAAGTGGCTTTGGCCACTTTTGCTCTCCCATGTGGCTGGTTAGTTCATATGTAAATTGCAAAGGACACGGTCTAACTCCAACCAATCGGAGTAATTTTGTGAATTCTATTCCTAAGTCATAAGATTTGCTAAAATAAACAAAAAAAAAAAAGAAAAAAAGACGGCACTTTTTGAAATAATGTTGTTTCATCTTTGTCACACAACAATCCATTTTTCTTCTCTCTTCAACTTTCTTAGATTACAATTTTCAAACTCTAACCCTAATTTTTGCTCCACAGACATTGAAGATTGGAGCATTAATATCACTGTTGATGCAATGAATATTTTTCTTTGGCATACAACTAGTCATCTTGCTTACCATTATTCCCATGCAAGTAGAGAACTTCTCACTGATTTTGACCACTCAATGGATTCGTTATCAAGGAGGACAGGTTCTTCATTTGCTAGGATTTGTATTGCTAATTAGATGTGAATTATAGTTATAAAAACACTCAAAATTACATATACAAAACTAGCAAATCTCTCTCTCAAAACTTAAAGGTGAAATCTTACTCAATATTATATTATAGAAGGAAATATAATGAGCTTTCGTATAGATAGTTGTGAGATTAAGCACTTATAAAGACATAATGATTAGTTTCCAACAATATCTTATATGTAAAATTTTCTTTACTCTCAAATTTTAATTTGTGAAATCTCCTTTACTATTTTTGATCTTTATCACATTTTTTAAAGCAAATAATGTTCACAAATATGAGTTAAAAGCTAGCATGGCATGCATTTTGATCAATTTTTAGTTGGCCAAATCATGTAAATGTTACCCTTGTTCACTTGTCACAGAGTAGGCATGGAAGTCCCAACACTTCCAAACCAAAACATTCTGTAATTGGACTCATGGGTTAAAGTATTGTTTATTAAAACTTCTCACAAATCATTTTTATACAGCATCTTATCTAAAAATATAAGTTTTTAATTTTTAATTATTCTTAATTATTTTTTTATATATTTTTATCAATTTTAATTAATATTTTATATATTTTTAAGTAATAAAAAAATACCTACTACTGTAGCACAACACAACATCACAAAACCAAATCTAATAGCATGTTTGGGTCAAGAGCAAAGAGGGGAAGGGAATTTTATCCCTCCATTCCCCTCTCTTCTCCTTATTTGAATAAGTTAACAAATTAAGAGAAAAAAATAATGTACAAGAAAATTTTTTCCTCCTCTCTCCTCTAATTTTTTAATAACCAAATAAAAAAAACTTATTTTTTCCTCCCCTCCCCTCCTCTCCATTCTATTCTTCTCAACCGAGACATGTAGTAAGTGTTCCATATTAGTTTAGTCCCATTAAAATGATGGATGTAAGCTTGGCCCGTGATCTGTTTCGGTCCATTAAAAACCTATATTTAGTCCAATCCATTATAGCATAATGTTAGATCGATCCAAACCCATTTGATAAAGAGAATGAAGTCAGTAAAAAGGCCCAACCAAAGCCTCCAATCCAAAGAACCGAAGAACTCAATTAGCAGCAGCCATTTGCCATAAACAAAACACTGTATTCTTAGGAAAACAAATCGAGAAAGGATCTCTCAAATTTGCACCACAGCCATCGGAGACCGGAGCATTAACGTCGCTGCCGTCGATTGCAGTGAATATTTCTCTCGGGTAGAGAAATAGGCTTTCATCTTGCTTTCTATTCTTCAGGTAGACGGAGAACTCATAGCTGATTTTGACCGGATTCGAGATCGAGGAAGACGGGGTTTTCATCTGTTGGAATTTGTATTGCTAATTAGATGGGAAATATATTCGTGAAGAAGCCCAAAATCACCGATGTAGATCGAGCAATTCTCTCTCTCAAAACTCAAAGGCGGAAGCTTGGGCAATATCAGCAGCAGGTCTTTCCTTCCTTCCCTTCCTTTTCCTTCAAATTTCCTTTTTTTTTCTGTAGAATGCATAATTTTTGCTTTAATTTCATTGTTTTTGGTTGAATGCTGCGACAAATTACAAAGGAAAAAAAAAAACCGAATTTGCTTTAATGGATCTGCTTAAATTCGTATGAATAAGTAATGTTCCTTTTTTATATAAATTTTGTTTGTCTTCTGCTCTATTCAGCTTGAAACTGTGATTGAAGCAGAAAAGCAAGCGGCGAGGGACTTGATTCGTGAAAAGAGAAAGGATAGAGCCTTGTTAGCATTGAAGAAGAAGAAAGCACAGGAAGAATTATTGAAGCAAGTTGACACATGGCTTATCAACGTTGAGCAACAAGTAAATTATTGTACTCAAACGTGAAAATATTTATTATTTAGATTGTTTCAGTCTTTCTTTTCATAATGGTTGTGTGACAAGAGGTGTACCCGATATTCCCCCAGCATTGGTTTAACTTTATCCTGTCTTTGTTATTTGTATTGCTGGCGTGAATGTTTGTTGCGATTCATGTTTTGATTTAGTTTCAACTTGGGAATGTGGTTCCCAAAGAAGGTGTGGGCATCCTAACACTTTGTGTCTCAGTTGGCAGATATTGAACTAGCAAGCAAGCGGAAAGCTGTTTTTGATAGTTTGAAGGCAGGTAATGATGCAATTAAGGCAATACAAAGTGAGATCAACCTAGATGATGTCCAGAAGTTAATGGATGATACGGAGGAAGCTAAAGCTTATCAAGATGTGAGCTTTACTTGGATTCATGTTTCTCTGGATTTAATTGTCATAATTAGGTTCTTCTGTTTGCTGGATATGATCATATTTCTATCTGGTGCATTTTTGAAATGAGATTGATTCTTCTGCGGCAAAAAAGGAAAACTTTTTGTCTTCTGTAAAGTTCTTGATGAAATATGTTTTACCCTTACCCCGAAGAATGGTACTAAAGTCCTAATTTTGGGTTTCTACTTTCTAGCATTAATTGTTCGTTGTCATGGACAATCATAGTATCAACTAGGTATTTATAATTTCATTTTGGAAGTCCCTTTCTCTGTCCTCATCCTGCCTGAAATTTAGTTGATATATGATGGCTTCAAATGTTTGCATAGTGATAAACCACATCAAACTACTTAGAGCCTTGAGAATTGAACAGATCCTAGATACTTTTATTTGGTGCCCTTTACCCCTTTTCCTGAAGAATGGTCACATTTTTTTGGTTTCAAGTATTAAGTATGAACTAGGTATTCTTCTAATTCTGAGTGGAAATCCATTTCTGTTTTATATATACCCACAGCATTTAACTTGGTTTTCATGTTTTCCTTAAAACTTTGTTGCTCCATGATACCTCTAAACACCTCCATGGTGACAAACTATCAAACTACTCGTTGGCTTGAGAAATAAATAGATCCAGATTACTTGATTGCTTCCTTCTTAATATTCTTTAAATTTTTTGTCAGCTAAAAATGTTCTCTAAAATTTACCATTGGACTAGAAGATGATCTCATTTGAGCATATTGAGCTTGTTATGTTGCATAGTTTAGGTTTCACCTTTGAGCAACTTTTCACTTGATATTCACCTTACCATTCTTTTCTCCTTTCTATTAATTTCTAAACAAAAGCTCCTTATTGTTTTGAAGGAAATCAATGCAATATTGGGTGAGAAATTATCAGCAGAAGATGAAGAGGAAATCCTAGCGGAATTCGAGAACCTGGAAACTCAGGTATGATTGGCTAGTTTTTTTCAGAGAAAATTTTGTATTTCTTTTCTGCTACTAGGAAATTCTATGCGGTATTGTGTTGCCTTTACATGGATAATGTCATCTTTATCTGAAAGAAAATCATCCTTTTGTTCAGATGGCCATTCAAGGTATGCCAACAGTGCCTGTTACAGCACCATCTGAAGAACACAAGAAGGAAGAACACAAGCAAGAAAAGAAGCCGGAACACAAGAAGGAAGAAAAGAAGGACGAAAAGAAGAAGGAAGAACACAAGAAGTTGGATCTTCCTGATGTGCCAACCAAGGCACCAGTTGCTTCCAATGTGATTGCTGATTATGCTGAGTTAGCTTCGGCTAAAGTTCCCATAAAGAAGAAAGGTGTGTCTCTCCCTTTCACTTTTTCTAGCTTGCTCACCTGCACAGACACACACATCCACCTCTCCAAAACTTAAATTGCCTGACAGTTTTTATATAACACAGTTATGGAGGAACCACTGCCTGCTTAATTGGGGAAACCAAAGTACATTACAAGGAAGTTTCATCACAAAACTTTCCTTTCAGCAATAAAAGCAATTAAAACGGGGAAAGTTGCATCATAGACATTTCTTGTTACCTCCCATCTATCAATGTTTGTCATTGGTTTCTTTCTGCTTTATGCTTTTTATGTTTGTATACATACATCTGACTGAGGAGGGCAAACATGATTATTTCTAATGTTAGATTTGTACAGATCTGTAAATTATCGATCGCATTTATATATTATTGTTCAGGTTTTACACATCTCTTCCAAAAGCGTTGAGATTTAGAAGATCAGTGAATACTGGATTCTTAGATGCATTCTATCCCTACTTTATATTTTGGCCACCTAAAGGAAGAAACATGTAGGAAACAAATAATTCCAAAATGTAGCTTTTGGAAAATTTCAGTAGAATGACATTTTCCTTTCAACATTGCTTTTGCTTTGACATTGTAACATCAGTTGTGGGAAAAATGCTAGTCTCTTCTGAACCAAAGGCCAAATTGTCCTTGAGATGAATGTTAGTCCTACGGTACAAATCAAAAGAAGAAAAATCATCCGGAACTATCAGTGTACAGTTTTTAGTGATCCTATGTCTCTGAACCTGACTCCATTGATCCTTCTTCCTCCAATGGTGGCGTCCGGCAAGCAAAGGGTGGCGGAGGAGGATCAACAGACAGTGTGCCCTCTAACACCTTAACAACCTCTGCCATTGAAGGTCTGGCGCGTCCATCTTTTTGAAGACACCAGAATGCAATTCTCAGTGCCCGTTCCACCTCGTCATACTCCACCGCGTCACCGAGTCGTTTATCTACTACCTCCCCTGCATTACCTCCCATCCACTCCTTGTAAGCCCAGTCGCAAACATCCCTCACCTCTCGGAACCCTGTAATTAACATCAAAACCATCTTGCCAAAATCCTCAACGTCCTTCTCTGCAGGAGACCTGTGAGAAGATGCCTCACCCTGCAGCAGCATCCTTAACCCAAATTCGTTCACCTTGGCTTCAAAATTTTCATCCAGGACTATGTTTTCACATTTCAAGTTCCCGTGGCTTAGAAACTCTCTACACCCTGTGTGCAAATAAGATACGGCTCTACCAACACGTAAGCATATTTCCATTCTCTTTCCCCATTTCAGCCTCTTACACAGCATGGAATCTTCTACATATTTTTCCAGAGAGCCCAACTTAGCATACTCGTAGACCAAATACCTGTGATTAAATTCGCAACAATAGCCAACCAGCTTGACCAGGCTTTTATGATGAATGCTTCCTATCCTTGACACAGCAGCTCGGAACTTTCTTGCTTCTATGGTTGCCTCCATCTCTTTGATTGCTACCAGTTGTTTGTTTGGTAGAACGCCTTTGAACATCTTTGGTCCAATTTGATTGTTGAAATTCCCGGTAAGGTCCTTGATCTCAGAGAAGGACAGCATAATCAAACATTTTGAACTGGGGCCGGTGCATGCTAGAGACACCATTCCCCTGCAAGACATTGATCTTTTATAAATCCAAAAGGCAATTCCAAACTGAACCACAATAAATACAGCTAATGTGCCTACAGCTGCTCCAATTAGACAAGGAATGCATAGCCCATTGGACTCTGTGAAAGCACTCGGCTTGGAGTTCACCCCAAAATTGGGATCAGCAGCTGTTGGGTCTGTACAGGTCTTGGCAAAAGATACAGAATTTAGAGAAGGATCTGAATAGCCACTGACATATTGGGTACTCATTATTCGGCATTGTGCACTTCCATTATTTGCATAGGTTATAGCTGTGCAGCTTGGGTCATTCGAGCACATGGTTTTACACTTCTCTAGACTCATTTGAGAGATGGAATCATTTACCGGGTAAATCCCATAGAGAAGCATGTTTTCATACTTAACCATGGTGGATGCAGATTTGCAGTCAAGCCGAGAAGGAACCAAACACTTTGACTTAGAGTGAGTTGCATACCAAGGACAATTGCAGACACGGATACCAGATGCATTAAACATACAGATTCCTCGCTGGTCACATGTTGCAAAGACATTGCATTGATTCTCAACAGCTTGCCAGACTGTTCTCCATGACTCAACATTCGTCCATGAGTACATCCGCAGGTTGCCATCCACATCTAGCCTTAGGAACCTGAACTTTACACTGTCATTGTGATCTTGTCCAAACACAGACCAAAGAGGTTTCAAATTCTGGTCCACAAGTTGCAGGGAGCCATTAGAGGTGAGAACAGCACTGAGATTTGAACCAGAGGTGCTTCCACTTCTCCAAAAAATGATGCTACTCTCCCACCTTAGTTCCAACTGACCTGAAACATCCATGTAAAGACTGTAATAACTTGAAATGGAATTGCGGGTAGCACCTCTTAGCATCCCCTGTGGTGATAATTGCTGGCCAGGAAGAAGTGTATCAGAGGGAGTATCAAAGCTCTGCCAAACTACTTGCCTCTTCTCAGTAAGCAGCACAAGATTTCCATCATCACGAAGTTGTGCTGAAGCAATAGACAATTGACTTGTTTTGCTGGTCCACAGCATTCCTCCCTGTGAGGAATCAAACAGAACCAGTTCCCCATTTTGTGTAAGTTGGAAATAGGAGTTGTTACTTGCTCTAACATCAGCTCCAGCACCCCAAACCACAGTCTGTTTGCTAGCAGGAATCAATTTCGAATTGAATCGAACCCCAACACTAAACTGATTAGGCTGATCAGGAGGGTTATAGAATCCAAGTGCAAAATCACCATTGGAGGAAACCCATAAATTATTTTCTGCCACAGAAAGCTTTGAACCTAAGGGAATTTCTGAAACCACAACCCCAAATAGCAGAAACCCAACACAGATAAATAGCATGAGAGGTGAATGAAGAAGCCATTTCTCCTTTTCAGCCATTTCTATATGCTTAGAGAGATCAACAAATGACTACAGCCAACAGTGCACAAAACCTCTTCACTATCTGGGCATACAGAAGTTATTGAACCTCATTTAGCATATAATTTAAATGATTTACACTGAACATAAGGCAAGTTTCAAAATTTTCAAGAAAATGCGTGATGGGGGGAACTACAATTATAGTCATGAAGACTCCAGAAATTGTGAGCATTGAATCACATTTCAATGATTATTAGGCAAAAGCTGGAGAATTCTTAAACATATAAACTAGCTAGCCACAAAATCGAATACAATTTCAGGAACTAAATATTCAGAGTTTGGTACCTGACAAAGACCGTATAGACCTCAGAGATTCAAGGTAGCCAGCCGGCATGGGATACCCCCATTAAAACGTCCACTTCTTGGGCCCAGTATCTCCAAAATCAACATGAGTGCATCAGAAACTTGACCAAAGCAACAAGAATGGTGGGTGATGGATGAAATACCAAAAATGAATGACCCAGTCAGAACCAAAATTAGGAAGCCATGAATGACCAGAAAAGTAAGGAAAATTTTGGTTATTTTTTGTTTCCGGTATGGAGAAGGGGGTGAAAAAAAAGGGTCGAAATTGAAACTCTTACGCACACATGGGACCCAAATTGGGCAAAATGGGATACCCTGTTGGGGGAGATGAAATCACTTTCAAAAAGCAGTCCAGAAAATGATGTTACAGAAAATTCAGCTTTTAAAGATGAAAAAGGTGATAAATTTAGAACCAAAACAAAAACCCCACAAGCACAAAAGCTTACTCTAAGCCCCCATAGATACAATCCAGGTCAAAGCTCAGTTGGGTGGTTTTGATTATGAGTGAAAATTAAGATCTGTTTATGAGAAGCTCTTATTCCATGAAGTAAGAAGATTTCTGTAGAAAATGAGTCCAAAGATATGAAAGGAAGGATCTTTTCCTTGGAAACTCAGAGCTTCAGGCCTAGTTTTCCTAGGAAACAAACAGGTTCTAGAACAGAAAATGTGAGATGGAAGTAAAGAGAGAAGCCTTGAAGGCAATGTAGGTAAGAGAAGAACGAAGGAAGAGCAGCATGTGAGAGAAGAGGAAGAATGTGAGCATGTGAAAGATTCAGACCCAAACAGTGTGAAAAGAAGACTTGGGAAAAAGAATAGGAAAGCTGTGCTTACAGACTACAAAGAGACCAGAGACCTATTTTAATGATCATTAATTTATTAAATGGGCGGTAATAAAAAGATAATATTTTTATATCATGTTGTTATATATTTTTTTTATGCAGTATTAAATAAGTTATACATTTAATATTAAAAGTTATAATAAATTAAAAAAATTAATTATTTAAATGATATATATTAAAAATAATGTAAAAAAATTATCTTGAGAACATTTTCCTTATTAAATCAACCTAGAATCATGAATATACAAAGTTGTAAGCCTGTACAGTTACTTATCTTATTCCTGGCAAAGAATTTGTTAAAACCATTAATTTTAAGGGAATATAATTTCTAATTTTTAAAAAAATTAAAGTGTAGTTTTATTTAATTAACATTGAATTTAAAATTTAATATATAATTAGTTTTTAAGTGCTTGCATAATTTTTTTAATAACATAAATTTTTAAATTTTAAATTAAGTTTTAATTAAATAAAATATAATAGAACTCTAATTTTTTTAACAAATAGGATTATATACACAATTTTTATTATAATTTTATTAATTTATAATTTTTTTAAACATTTAATTATGATATATTTAAAAATAAAAAAATATTTTATAAAACAAA